>BPLQ01008651.1:0-26827 GCA_021605075.1 Caerostris darwini
TCGCAAAGATAAGCGCAATGTGTCCGAGGAGTTCTTAACTCCCAATAAGAAATTAACGGCTAAGGCCAACTTCAATTCAAGTAAAGTTAATAACAGACTAAAATTCAAAACCAGCAACAAATTTAATTCTCTTAGCACAAACGAAGTGACTAATGATGACGAAACTGTTACTGTAGTTCGAAAACTACCACCGATTATGGTTAAACCTAAGGCTAATCTTAAAGATATGCTCAAAAAAATTGATGAAACTTTCGAGAGTACGGTCAACATAAAGTTAGCAGGAGAAATGCTGAAATTATTCCCTAACAGCGAGGATCTCAGCATAGAGAACTGACTCGCAACTTAAACAAAAATGATATCGAATTCTTCGTAATCACTCCCAAATTCCTCAGACCTCTCAAGGATGTAATTAAAGGGTTGCCGAAGAATACTCCTGTTGACGAGATCAAAACTGAACTTGCAGAAAATGACTTCATCGCCGAAAAAATAGTTCAGCTCACCAGAGCTAAGGATAAACAAACACTGCCCATTTTCCAAATTACGCTTGCAAGATCCAATAAAAACAATGATATCTTTAAACTCAACAGGCTTCTCTATTTTTCAGTTGTGGTGGAAAAGTATAATAAGAAACCAATTACCTTACAATGTTTTAAGTGCAATTTTTTCCACCACAGCTCCAACAACTGTGGATTAAAGGCCCGATGCCTAAAATGTGGCGAGGACCATTCGCATAAAGACTGCCAAAAATTTGACAAGCTCGAAATCCCTAAGTGCATAAATTGCGGGGAGTCTGGACACATCGCTGCTTGGCGGGGATGCTCTAAATTTCCTAAGATCAAAATTAATTCCACTAAGTACGCCACCATTCCTAAAGGTACCCCTGCTAGGCAAGTCTCACCTAATTTTTTCCTATGCTGCGGCCACAAAAATGTCACACAACAACCTGCAAATAATGTTTCTGATTTGACCCAAAACCAACTGAGTCAATTACTGAGTCTTAACAATCAAGCCCAATTTCTTCAAAAATCTCTACTTATTATGAAAGATTTTCTCTCAATATTCACTAATCTCAATAACATGGATGGTCTTCTCCATCAACTAAACGCTGCAGATAACAAAGCAGACAAACTCCAGGTCTTTATAAACGGCCTGGCGACCCAAACTACTCCTAATGCTCCGTAATGACTCAGTCGGTTTCTGGACTGCGCATATGCTACTGGAATGCATGCAATATTTGGTTTAAAATGTTTGATTTTACTGCTTTTGTTAATGACTATAACCCCGATCTAGTACTGCTTCAGGAAACACACCTTAAAAATTCACAAGCACCATACTTAATGGGGTACACTTTTTATCGTAATGATGGTCCTCAGGGTCCTGTCTCTGGTGTCACTGGTATTTTCATCAAAAGCTCTGTACCTCACTCTCATATTGCTACACCGCCATTAATTGGTATAAAATCAACGATTGTCTCACTGCACTTTTCCTCATTTTCCTACTCTCTCACTATAGCTTCAGTTTATGTGCCAAATGGAATTGCCACCTCTAACTTCAACAATGATTTAAATACTCTCTTCTCTCTGAATAGTAGTGTAATTTTAGCTGGAGACTTTAACGCTCGTAATACTACTTGGGGATGTCACAATAAAAATAGCACCGGTGTAACCCTTCAGTCCTATGCTAATAACTTTAACGTTGAAATTATTGCTCCTAACATCCCCACTAGAAAGTACTAACTCTACTTCTATTATTGACCTTGTAGTTACTAACAACTTCCACTTTAATCACTCAATTTCTTCTCTAGATGAACTCTCCTCAGATCATAACCCTGTCATTATTGACTATAAATTTAACTATGTTAATTTTAATATCAACTCTAATGTTACTACTAACTGGTCTAAATTCTCTGCTACTCTGGACTCTAACTTCAATTATTCACCCACCCCTCTAACTAATCCTAATGATATAGAAACTGCAATCTTTGAATTATCTAGTAGTATTCTTTCTGCACATAAAGCTGCTTCTAAACCTCTTACTACTAACAACCTCACTTACTTACCCCCTTACATTAAACCGCTAATTACTAACCGTAATAACGCTAAGAAAATTTGGCAAATATATCGTGACCCCCACAGCAAGAATCAGTATAACCATCACCAGAATTTACTTAGACGAGCAATTTTAAACTACAAAAACGACTGCTGGGATAGGAAACTTCAAACTGTTAATGTTGAGGATGGATCAATTTGGAACCTTTGCAATAATATTAGAAAAAAAAGAACAAGAATTCACTCCATATCACTAACTCTGCTGTTACTACTGATACAGACACAGCTGAGGTCCTCGCCACTACTCTACAAGCACAATTCCAGGAAAACGTAACTAACAATCCTAACACTGTAATTGAAGTCGAAAACACTATCTCTTCTTTCCTTGCTCAGCCTAAAGATAATGAAAATATTCCTCCTACTAAAGCATCCTTTATTATTAATTGCATCTCTAATAGAGAGAATATTTTTTTTTATTATTTTTTTTTTTCCAATGGCAGATTATGAACAGTTACAGTAAAAACATACAACAACAGCAAAATAATACAACAAAACATGCTGAAACAGAGTTCATTAATCTGACAAAAATGCCAAGTTGAAGATCTTTTAGCCACCAGGGGCCAGGTGCGCCACGGGGAGGTAGATCTTCTGCTCACCCAATTAGAGAGAATATTGATATTGATTTTGGTAGAAGATATGTTGTTTAAAATATTATCCTAGGAGTAGCAAATTTTCAATTATTATAATTCATTTAGAATCTTTTCTCGTTGAAAGTGATAGTTTTTTATATACAAGTCTTCTGTTGCAATGTATAAAATGAATACCGAATGCATACATTTAAATCAAGCATTCAAAGTATTGTTTTTATTTTTAAATGTTTATATTAATGGGAAATATTAGTATTCACTCGACACTTTATTAGTTGGACTAAAATAAATTAAACAACCTGTCAGCAACATGTACACCATACAATTATTTGTGATACCAGACAGGTTGTGTTTATCTGCGCAAACAAGTAATATACAAAAAAAATTTTTAAGACAGAAAGTTATAGATAATTTTCATTCATTTTTTAAAGTTTTTATCTGCGCAACAAGTAAAAAAAACTAAAAAAAAAGGTAATTACGTAACATCCAGTATCATCCACTACAAACAAAAAAAAAAAAAAATGTACTTGAAGTTCTAGTCGATGAATAAAAGTATTGGTACCTACTAACGATTTGGCGACAGACTTGGCGTTTTTAAGTGTCGCCAATGGAACCCCCCTCAGTGGCGCCAATACAGTAACCCCTGCAGATTTGGCGCTTTTTAAGTGGCGGCAATCTTAACGGCTGTAGATTTGCTGAGTTTCGACGCCATATTGTAGTGATACGAAATTGCGTATTTGGGATTTGCCAGAAACGGAGCACGATGCAATTTTATTTTTCTAGGAGCGAAATATTTTACCAAAATAACGAAAATGTCCCAATTCCCATGACATGAAACTTTATTTTGGTGAACGTAAGTTTTGGAAATGCAATTTCAGTCAGTGTGCTCATCGTGTGGGATTCCGAAAAGACAACTGGCTTGAAGGAAGCATAATTCCATTTCGTACAGCTTTGAGATTCATATACTGCTGGTGCGAGGAGTTGACGTCGATTAAATTTTGTGAAAAGCAACTTGATATATCGGATAAAACTGTTATAGATTGGAACAATTACATGCGTGAATTATGTGTCTTGGATATGGTGAATAAACCAAAAAAAAAGGTAGGTGGACCAGATTGCATTGTGGAAATTGATGAAAGTTTGTTTACTAAACGTAAAAGTCGTTGTGGTCGGCATTTTTAAATCGTTTTGATTTTAAATGAAGTGTTTTATATATTTTATTCTTTTTAATAAAAATATTTTGAAAGCGTTTTGATTGCTTTTTAAGTGTGGATTGGCGCCACTTAAAAACCGCCAAATCTGTAGCGGCGGTGGGCGCGTTTTCACTAATTGTCGCCAAGGTACCGTTACGTAAGTACGTAAGTACCAAAAAAAATTTTAAGTCAATTCCTACTTTTTTTTTCACTCTATTTCAGAAAGTCCTTTATAAATAATTTTCATTCATTTTTTAAAGTTTATCTGGCGCCCCTATTGGTAGATAGATGCAACTTAAATCTAAAAAAAACTAAAATTAATTCCTTAAATTTAATTACTGAATTAATATTTAAAAAAACTGTATCAACATCAAGTATCATACACTACAAGTTCAAAAAAAAAAAAAAAAAAAAAAAAAAAAAATGTACTTGAAGTTGAGTGGATGAATAAAAGTATTTTATGAACGGCTGAAAATTTGAAAAAGATATATATAGGGAGAGTGTGAGCTAATAGAAGGAATTGAATAAAAACAAATGAGACAACGAGCTGTTTAATGTCAAATTAACTGAATGTTTGAAAAGTAATTTATTCCTCAAACCAATTGTCTATATATTCTCTAATCAATATAAATAGTTATTTCTATATATGTCCGTCCTTTATGTACTACTCGTCGTTCCTTTTTTCATATTAATCAAAGTCAAATGTTTATTGTTAGTTACATAAAGCATTATTAAAATTTTTTAAATGAATATTATAAAGTTAAAAATTGCTTGTTACTCTGCAAAACATTAGAGGATCACATATGCTATTAAAAGTGAAAAGTGCCCAGTCCCTGTTATCTGACTGGCCCAGGCAAAACATAAGAGAAATTCATTTTATGGCGCCATCTAGTGTTACCAGGAGAAATTAGGGAATTTTCTTTTTTAAGATTTAAAAATAATAAGTAAAAAAGAAACTAATAAAAAAAAAAAATGGATTTTAAATCTCGATCAAATATTGGACCATTACTCAATACCCTGAATAGAGGAAAATTAGTGCTATAATAAGGGAATTTATACAAATTGCTAATTTACTAATTTGCTAATTTACACAAAATTAGGCGTTTATTATTAAATGAATGATTATTATAATGAATAGAATATTTGAACTATAATAAATAGAATTGTAACCTATTTTCCTAAATTTTATCATCTTGAGGATTTAAACTTTAGATATGAATAAATTCATGCCATTTCAAATTACTTGTTAATTTTTATACTTTTTTTTTGTTTGAATTATTTGTATATTAATTTATCTTTGTTTTTTTACAAATAAAATTTTGATTTATTATATAACTTCGAACGAGAAATCATTTTACATTTGATTTTTTAATGAACTATTAATATAATAACTATTTAATGATTTTTTAATGAACTATTCGTTAAAATTTTGATGAGTGAAATAAATATTTGCAGCAATTTAAAAACCTTTAAACCTTATATTCCCCAAAGAAAGGGAAAATTTAGATGAACTTGCTTCGATCTTTACTATTAATAAATATAGTAATTTGTTTGGAACAATATGTGAATAGCACGATTTTTATGAAATAGTTATTAAAGTTTTAATAATACTAGAATTTTTAATTGTAAATAGAGAAATGCATTCAAAATAAAACGACATTTAACAACATATATTTATATATTTATTCACTACAAAACTAACTGAACAAATAAGATTTATCAAGATGTAGAAATAAAATAAATTACAAACATGTATTATTCCTATATTATTTTCGACATGAAGAGCTTAAAAGAATTTTCTTTTAAATTTTAGAACAATAATTTCGCTTGTTGTTGTCAAATGAAGGCAATGGAAAACAACAAATAATGAGAAATGAAATTTTATGATATTTAAGTATTTTATTCTAGAAAAGTAAAACAAAGACGCAAAAGTTTTTAAGTAAGTATGATTTCGATAGAAATATTTAAATTTTTCTAGTAAAAAGTCTACTATATATAAATACATAATTTTCCCATTATAAGAATGATTTCTTTGATTGAGGGCGCTGCGATCGTCGTAGGAAGGGTGGCGATAAGTTCTCCCTATCTCTCGCTTTTTTTTTTTTACAATATTTGAAAATCTTAACTTTGTAGAACACCATTTTACGAATATCTCAAAACTCTTCTACTATACAAGAAGATATATTGCATCGAAATTTCATAAAAGAAATATGTTAATTATTAACAGTACTTCTTTAAACAAAAAGTTTATTAACTGCTTATTTACCACTTTTTAAATAATTAATTATTATATCTATATATAAACCTTAGGATATTTTAGAAATATAGCGTGGCGCTGATAATCTCTGGTGGCTGTGTGTAGTCCGATTAAAACCGGCAATGTTATGTCCGTTCGTGTATTCGAATGGCAATGGAAAATATACATGTTTCCGATCATAGATTTGCCTGCAATTGAAAAAAAAAAATAAATAAATAAATAAAAACATATATATACCGTGCATCTGTACGTATAAAAGACAGCACAGTGGTCTTCGGCCTACGCTTTTACTAAAATTTAATTAATTTTTGTAAACTTTTCAATTTTATTAAATTGTTTTTATTTATTTATTATTATTGTCTGGCGCTCGGTACCACAGGTTTCGTGTTCGAGTCGCGGCAG
Source organism: Caerostris darwini (assembly GCA_021605075.1). Lineage (NCBI taxonomy): Eukaryota > Metazoa > Arthropoda > Arachnida > Araneae > Araneidae > Caerostris > Caerostris darwini. The sequence goes on from BPLQ01008651.1 coordinate 6,548, forward strand.
TGCCATGGATGTTTGTAGTGGTTCGAAATCCACTTTAAAACGTAGGTCCCGGTCAACCCTACCCCGTAAAAAGAAAAAACATCTCTTGTCTAAAAATCTACCAGTAGGTAGACGGCCTTGGCCCACACTGGGCTGTTGCGCCAATGATGATGATATTTATTATTATCATTATTTCTGTTATTCTAATGAAATAAAAGGGATATTTTTGGTGGAAGAAAAGTTGTTTAAAATATTGTTTTAAAAATAGCAATATTTGAAATGGATATTGAATACATACATTTATATCAAACATTCAAGGTATTGTTTTTTTTTTAAGTGTATATAATAACGGGAAATATTAGTATTCACTTGACAGTTTATTAGTCAGATTAAAATAAAATCTCTAAATTCAAACTCTTAGTTTGATGTTCTGTGTTTATTTTTAGTTGCATAAATCATTATTATTTTTTTTAAATGAATATTAAAAGTTTAAGGAGAGGATCACATGTGCTTTTAAATGAGAAAAATAACACACTCCATCTTTTCTGTCTGAATGAGGCAAAACAAAAAAGGAAATTTATGCAGGGAGCCCTCTAGTGTTACCAGGAGAAATTAGAATTTTTTAAAAAAGATTTATTAATAATGAAAAAAAAAATTTAGAAATTTGATTTTAAATCTCAAACAATTATTAGACCATTACTCAATATCTTAAAATGAATAAATTGAAAGAAATACTCGTATAATATGTATATAATAAGAAATACTAGTACAATATCATAAAAACTTTTTTTTTTATTTATTCTTCACTTCCTTTAAACAGAAAGCGATTAATAAAGATTTGACACTGTCCTATTTGACAGTGAAAAAATTAAAAAAACACGCTGTACCATGCCAAACCATCAACATCATCAAAGCACAAGAATGTAATCGCCAACATAAAGAACAATTTCCTTTTTCTACTTTGCTGTTTCATGCACTGTATATTTTTCCTCATCTGAAGTTTTTCCAGGATAGTAGCGTACGGCTGCCACCATGCTATATCATCAGCATCACCAATGCTCTAGAAAGAAATCGCCACCACAAAGAACAATTTTCTTTTCTACTTTGCTGCTATCTCATGCACTGCATTTATCTCGTCATCTGGTGTTTTTCCCTGATAGAGGCTTGCGGCTATCTTGTAGCCAAGGAGCTTCATTGAATACAAATTTGTTGTGTTAAGTTTTTCCTAGTAAATGATTGCTTTTCTTTATTTACTTACAGATTACTTTATTCTAATGCTTTTAATTTCTTATTTAAACAAAAATTATAATAATGGAAACACAAGATGACTAGATTTTTCAGACTCTTACTGTGAAACTATCCACAAAAAGCTGATTTAAATTTCTTTCGGGAAAATACTTGTTAAGAATATTATACCGGTTAAGCAAATACGTTGCAAAAAATTATAATACCAAAATGTGATCTATGCACTATGCATCATTTTTCATTCTTTAACCTTGCACTTTGATAACTTGTAGTGTTCCTCTTTTTATAATTTTATTACTCACTTTCGGGTTCTTTTTTTTTTTTTTTTTTTTATTAAATGCGGTTTTTTTTTATACCTTAAATACCTATTTTTCATTTAGTGCCATCTTTTATTTTTGTGTTAATATATTTAATCATTATTTTTTTAATAACTTCATTTTCAATATTTATATATATATATAATTATAAATCTTTTATATTCATATTAATTTAAAAATAACATCGCGGAGACAGACTACTAATAATTCAATGTTAACTACAATTAATTCATAATTTTAAATCGTCGCCTTTTAATTTCATTCATAATGTTTTTAACTCAAATATCTTGACATATTATTCCGCGCTTATAAAAAGCGTCAGAAATTGATTTACTCCGAATGAAGTTCCAGTTCTACTCAGAGATGGCAGTTTCGATTGTTTACATTCGAGCGGCGAAATTGGAGCAAATCATTCTGATTTGGCTAGCTTACGATTCGAGATTCGAACAGCCTAACTGAAATATAATGAAAATGGATCTAATCTATAATAGATTAATTTCACTTACATAAATAAAAAATGTTTTAATTTATTGATTCACATTTCTCCTACTTATGTTACCTTGCAATTTTTTTTTTTTTTTTTTGTTGTTGAATTCATTAATTGTTCATTGCTTTTAAATATATATAATCAAATTTCATTATTAAAGCTTAACTTTATATAAGAATCAAATAAAATATCAATTTACACCAAATTTATTGTTTAAATTATTTTTTTAAAATATGAAATATTATGGTTCATTCCTTCTTTGATCAGATTTTTTCCCTTTGTATTCCATTTATGTCAAGGCATTTGTAAAACAAAAATGAATGTATTATTTTTACAACAAAATTGAAATAAAATTATATAGATAACAAATATTTGTAATACAATTCATTTAATAAACTTAAAATGCATAAAATATTTTATGCTCTTATAAGTTTTGAAATTTTAAGATAAATTTGATAAGATAATTAAAATGAATTTAATATGAATAATATTTTAATGAAACTGATAAGATAAAAAAGAAAATGTTTATTTCTTATCAAAGAGCTAAATTTGATTTCATTTCATTTCATAAAAGAAAATTTTAGTTTAACTCTGTTAAAATAACTTAAATATTTATATGAATATTTATTTTTAAAAAAACTGCGGCAGTCGAATAATATTTCTTTGATTTAATTTTAATTTATAAATGCAAGTCTTGCATATTTACTAGTAGCAATAGTGTAGGGGGCAGGGTTAAGTGAAAAAAAAAAATCACTTGCAAAAATTTGAGGGTTAGTGTCACTAGTAATTAGTAAAGGAGAAGAGATACTAACTCCCCTTACCCATTGATTGAAAGCTCAGTCCAGCGCGATGAAGCATTCGGGTTAAAGATCTTGGACAAATGTTGCTACTATTTCTAGTACATCAGCTTTAGCAAGTCTGGATTCGTTTCCGTTGAATTATTTTTTACCACTCTTAATAGTCAAGGGATGTACAAACTAGAATATTTAAAATAAAATATTTCATAAAATATACTTAAACTGATCACATTATTATATCCTGCCCCCCCCATCCATTTCTGACCAACGTGTGAAAGAAAAAGGATATATTTATTGTTGAACCTTCTGTTCAAACGATATTTGAAGAGCAAAAAAAACCATTCTTAGGCCACGGGCGGAGTTCTGTTGTGGTATTAAGTACCACTAAAAACTCCAGCAATTAAATAAAAATTATATCAATTGAAGCTGCTTAAATTTAAAATAAAAGAGAATAAAATAAACTTTAAAAACAGTAAAATATTTCTTGTTGTGACAACAATTAAATCATGGAGATCGAAAATGCAAAAGATGTCGGTACAGTTAGGTGCGCATTATTCGATGACCCCAAAATATAATTAAAATTAAATCCATAACATAAAACAAAAAATTTAAATCAAAAGAAATGGAGCATTGCTCCCTACATATCTTTCATTTGACTTGGTGAATCGCTAGATGGCGTCTGGATAACCTCATTGAATTAAAAATTAGTAAAATATATTTCAAATAACACTAAACTACTGAAAGAAAATTCCAATCTTGTTGCTGCCAGAAATTATAAAATTTGACAATAAAAAATAAAAAAAACGGCGAGAATACGCATTCGACAGAAAGAAAATAGCACAATAAACTGTTACAAACAATTATTACTAAATAAAGCAAATAAATGTTCGACAAATTGATGCAAAATAATATTCTTGCTCTATTTGGACTTTTAATCTAGAATTTAGAAAGGTCAACAGGTAATAACACTGTTTGAACCACCTTAGCAAGCGTCAATCAGTCTCCTAAAATTTACAATAATATATTATTTCCGTCATATAGGAAATGATTTTAGAAGTATCATATGTATATTGGATGTCATAGGCATGAAGTCTTTGCAAATTTATATACAACAAATCAATTTTATAAAAGTGGTAAAAATCTGTTTAATTTTAAATTTTATTTAAAAGCAATTGGATATGGTTCCATTCACATCTTTTCAATAAACCTGGCGATCTCTAGATGGCGAAGATGTAATGCCATAGTATTAAAAATTTAGTAACATTTATTTCAAATAACTCTAAATTAAATTGAATTTAGCTGCTATTGAAAATAAAAATCTTCTCTTATTGCAGCCATAAACTACAAAATTTCTTGACAAACGTAAAAAATACGTTTTTCAACTATAAAATACTGGTAACTGTAAATACTGGCTACAATACGTTTTTCAACAAAAAGAATATGGCCCTATAAACTGGTGCAAACAATTATTAGTAATTTAAGCAAATATTTTCGACAAATTGATACAAAGCATATTCTTGTTTCTGTTTGGTTAATAAGCTAGAATTCAGAAAAATCAACAGGTAATGCCAGTTTTAGTAATGCAATAGAAGCATATTTTCTTAAATTATGAAATCATTTCCTTCATCATATATCCTTCATCATATAATATAATTTCCTTCTCTTAGGAAATAACTTCAAAAAACATGTGGTACAAAATTGATGATGATGATGATTTGTAAAGTTTACGGAGAACTTTGGTTGCTGAGCAACCTTTAGCTCCTTCTTTGCAAATGGTACAGAATTGATTCGTTGTAGATTTTCGGAGAGCATTGGTCGCGCAGCGACCATAAACCTCCGTCCTGGAAAAAATAGAGTTCTTGTCGATTGGTCTAAGCCCATTGCCAGTGTAAAAAAGTTTTTTAAATTTATAGAAAAAGTAGATAATTGAATGGTACAAAATGACTTGATTGGAACTTATCATTGGATTAAGATTCTTGATTTGGATCAGGAGCGACGGAAGCCGCCGAAGATGAATGGTGGAGGAGAATGGAGCGCGATGCGACGATGGACTACTCCGTTCGGGAAAGTGCACCAGGAGCGAGTAATCCGGAACTTATGGAGACAACGTGTGCGGCAATACAATCGGAGAGGTTGGCCTCGCCTACATTTCCCGAAAAGCAATCCAATTTATGTGACGAAGAACACTGTGCACGCATAACTACTGTGATCAATAAGAAGGACATTGTACAGAATCTCTACGATGCATATGCTGCAGCGCTGACTGGATATTCTCCGAATGATGATGATCTTAAAGAGCTGAAGATACGCCATGATGATCTCCAGTTTGCAATGAGGGAGGTAAGCAAACTTGAGCTTTGCCCATTGTCATCTTATAAATAACATAAAATTATAAACTTTAACTCTCAAATTAAGCGCAATGCTGCCCATCTTAATAATCATGAACATGATAATGACGGTTTTACTATGCCCTCCAAAACGTTTATTGCCAAGGTCAATTGTGCGAAAAATCCTCAACATTTAGTTGAGACCAAAAATTCGTTTGACAAACTTATTGTAGACGAACAGGAGGAGCAGGACTCTAATAGCTCCCCTATAGTTAAGAAAATGCCACCCATCATGGTCAAGCCAACAGAAAACCTAAAAACTATGCTGGCCAAATTTGACAAATTTTTTGAAAGTAAAGTTACCATCCAAATTGCTGGTGAAATGATCAAGATGTTTCCCTCCGACGAAAATCAGCACAGGGCTATAACCAGATATCTAACAGAAAACTCCGTCGAATATTTTGTGATAACGCCTAAATATCAACGTCCTTTAAAGGTCGTTATCAAAGGCCTCTACATTAAAACTCTTGATAATGAAATCAAAGATGAGTTAGTTAATCTAGGTCACTCTGTTGACAAGGTAACCCAGTTAAAAAGATCTAAAACCAAGCAGCCTCTACCAATCTGGCAGGTTACCCTTGCTAGGGAACAAAAAAGCATGGAAATTTTTAAACTAGAACGATTGCTATACTTTACTATAAAAGTTGAGAAATTTAACTTACGACCAAAGACCCTCAAAGTTTTAAATCCAATAATTTTAAATGTAATAACTGTGGATTTAAACCAGGTGTCTTAAATGCTAATTGAAGGGGAATGAGGTGCCAAAATGCATTAATTTCAACGCTACAGGACACTTAGCAGCTTGGAGGGGCTGCCCCAAATTTCCAAAGATAAATACTAACTCTAACAGACAGGCTGCCTATCCCAAAGTTATTTCTCCTAGACAAGTTACCCCAAACATCAGTTTTTCTTCCATGCTGAAAAACAACGTAAACGCATCTGCAGCTGTACCTCCTTCAATTTTTGTAAATCAAAACCAACCAAGTTCACTACCTGGCATTGAAGATCTCAACTTATTCCAAAATGCTGTTATATTAATGAAAGAATTTATTTCTCTTTTCACTGATATCAAAAATCTTCCAAATTTAATCAATCAGATTAAATCTACCAACAATAAAGCTCACAAGCTACAAATCTTTGCCAACTGTATATGCTCCAAACCATGTAACAATGCCACGTAGTGACTATATTGTTTACAGGACTTGGTAGTCGAAACGTTTTCGTTTCCCCTCCCCCAGGCTCTGCCCTTCTATCGTTCACTTGCAACTGACCTTGTACGATTCGCAGATTTCCCCCGTCATTACCAGTTCATCCTCTCTTAACAAACTGCTCTGAAACGTTTTTGTTATTTTTAACTTGTACTCCTTTTTGAATTCGATTAACCTATTGAAAGTATTTTTATTTTTAAGTTCTCTTTCAGACTACGTTCAGTTTTGTAATTATTCAAAATCCTCTTTTTACTTTATTATTTTAATTATTAAATTATAATTAATAATTATTAAATACTTTATTGAAAAGAAGAAAAAACAACTTCTCCTCTCCATATAATATTATCTCTATTTTAATTGTTTTATTTTTAATGCAATGGGCTTAAAGCTAAAGTAACTTCCCCTCTCATATGCAAAGAAGGATTTAGCGGCTACCTAGCAACCATGGAGCTCCGTCAACCTACAAATCGTCGTCGTCGTCGTCGTTCCTTTAAAATAGAATTATATTATTTAATTGTTATTTATAAGAGCTGCATAATACAAGTGCAGCGTAATTCGCCACCAGAGCATTTTTTTTTTAAACCAAAATTCAATGATAAGCATGTTGCAAAATTTCTGATAAACCATCAGATACAATGCACCTAAAAGAATTTGTAATTTATAATAGTGAAATAAATTTAACGGGCTTTCAGTAGGTAATGGATTTTTGTATACATTTGTACTTTTATCGATGTTTTAGATATATTATATCGAAATTCCATTAAAAAATATGTTAATTAATAATGATGTTTCATCTAAGAAAAAGGTTATTTACCGCTCACTTAATTTACCACTTTATTATAAAATTAATAATGAGGACTATATACAAGTCTTATGATATTTTATATAAGCAACGTGGGGCTGATAATCTCTGGTGGTTGTGTGTAGTCCGATTTAAACCGGCAATGATTAAATATATCCGTTCGTGTATTCGAATGGCAATGGAAAACATGTTTAGAATATGGTTTACTACTCACTGTTGTCTGTATACAACAAATAAAAATAATGAAAAAAAAGATATTACGTGCATTTCTACATGTAAACGACAGCACAGAGGTTCTCGGCCTACGCTTTTAGTATAATTTATTAACTATTTATATTTTTTTTGTTAATTTTTCTGTTTTGCTGAATTAATTTTTAGTTATTTTTTTTTTTTTTTTAGGAACATGTTGTTCGCGAACCACGTTTCATTTTTTTCTTATTCTAATACAACTAGCAAACACTTAGACAATTGTTTTGGATGCAGTAAGGCAACTGCTGCACAAACCTTACTCACTTAGCAACCCAGGAGGTGCGCCTAGCGTGAAGATAAGCTACGGACGCGGAGCAACAATAGAGAGTTTTTGCATAACGTATTTTAATAATACAGTATTTTTTTCTCCCTAGCGCGCATGCTCATAGGAAACATTATTACAGATGCGCATGCGCAATTTCCTATGAGCATGCGCGGCAGGGAGAAAAAATACCGAATTATAAAAGTACGGTATGCAAAAACTCTCTATAAACTCCGCAACTCCGGGACCTGCGGTTTAAAGTGGATTCTGAACCACTACAATCCTTCATGGCACCGCCGAGACTTGAACCAGAAATCTGTGGTACCGAGCACCAGAGTGCTGGCCACTCAGTCCCAATATTTCATTATACAAGGAAATAAATAGTATTATACTAAAATAAGAGGGATAGTTTTGGTATAAAACATGTTGCTTAAAATATTGTCCTAGAAATAGCAAACTTTTAGTTATTGTAATTCAATTAGAGTCTGAATGAATGATAGAAATGATAGTTGATCTTTTTATATGAGTTGAACATGATAGTTGTTTTTTCAATTCCTTCTATTCGCTCACACTCTCCCTATATATATCTTGTTCAAATTTTCAATCTTTCATAAAATACTTTTTATTCACCCACTCAAGTTCAAATACATTTTTTTTGAACTTGTAGTGGATGACACTGGATGTTAACACAGTTTTTTCAAATATTAATTCAGTAATTAAATCTAATTAATTAATCTTAGTTTTTTTTAGATTTAAGTTGCATGCATCTACCCATAGATGGCGCCAGATAAACTTAAAAAAATGAATGAAAATTATTTATGAAGGACTTTCTGCAATTAAGTGAAAAAAAAGTAAGAATTGACTTAAAATTTGTTTTTTTTTATATTTCTTGTTTTATATGAGTTTTATATTGCGATATTTACAAGGGATATTGAATATATACATTTATATCAAACGATCAAAGTATTGTTTTTGTTTTTAAGTGCTTATATTAATGGAAAATATTACTATTCAGTCGACACTTTATTTATTAGACTAAAATGAAATAAACAAACTATAGCAACATTTACGCCATACCAATTATTTGTGATACCAAATAGGTTGTGTGTATCTGTGCAAATAAGAACAAATGTGACAACGAGTTGGTCAATGTCAAAATTATGTCAAGTGTTTGAAAACTAAATAATTCCTCAAACAAATTTTTGTACTCTAATCAATAGAAATATTTCTATACATGACAATCCCATTTGTACTCTTCGTTGCCTTTTATCATATTGATTATATGAAAAAGGCAAGCTCCGTCAACCTACAAATCGTCGTCGTCGATGAAGAGTTGTTTGCTGTTTGAGAAGAGTCAATTGTTTAATGTTAGTTGCATAAATCATCATAATTTAATTTTTTAATAAATATTAAAGTGTTAAAAACTGCTTATTACTATGAAAAAAATTAAAAGAGAATCACTTATGGAATTAAAAAAAAAAAAACTATACATTAATCTTTTCTGACTGACTGAGCCAATACAGAAATGAAATGTATTAATGGCGCCCTCTGGTGTTGCCAGGAGAAATTAGGGAATTTATGTTGAAGATTAAATAATAATAAAAAAGAAAATTTAAAAATTGGATTTTAAATCTCGAACGATTATTGGACCATTAATCAATGCTAAGAATGATTACCAATTCATTTAGATATTTCAGAATTATAGCTATCAGACAAGAAATTTCCCTCCCTAGCTTTAAACACTTTGTATTTGAAATTGCCATTAATTTTTATAAATCCATTTCTAACATCAATAATTCTGTTTTAAATAATCTTAGTATTTATGAATATGATATTCCTCTCTATGAAAATCGTAAAAGATTTCGTATATCAAATCGTCACAGTTCTCAATATTCTTCATTAATATTATTTTTGATATTCTACTTCCTGAATTACCATACAGTACATTGCTGAATCACGATTAGGGATTGCAATACCGGTATACCGGAATACCGAAAAGCGGTATTTTGAGCCATTTGTACAATTATGTAATATCGGTACTCACAAGTTTAAATACCGGTTTATCGGTATTTGCTAGAAATTTAGAATTTTTATCCGTGAATTCTTATTCAGAATTCTTATCTGAAAAATAGAAATTCTTATCCGTGAAAACAAGTTTGTAGTTGCGAAGAAAGTGTGTAATATTTCTATATTTTTTTAATTTGGAGAGTTTCTTATTCACATTGTATTTGCATATCATACTTTAGAGTTCAAAATATTTTTCAGATTTATTATATATATACTCTTAAATAATACCCCATAATAATGAATAAGAATAACTTTAAAGAACATAAAAAATCAGTTGATAATGCTTCTGTTTGGTTTCATTATTTATATGATGAAAAGAATATGTTGGCACAATGAAAAAAAAATTTCAAGAGTTATTAAAGTGAATGGTGGAAGTGCAAGCGGACTCCATACACATTTAAAACGAAACATGATACAGAGGAAATAATATAATTTCGATGAAGATACAAACTTAAGCACAGTTTCTAAGCCCAAACCATCAGGGATTTTAGATTATTTTGAAGAAAAAAAGATAATTTGGATGAAATTATAAGTAAAACGACAGCATTAGAAGGTTTGCCATTTCGAGTGTTTTTTGTGATAATTACATTCTCTAATAAAACTGGCAAATAAAACAAATAAACACCTGTGTTTTCTTTCTTTCTCTAAAATTTCTACTACCGATATTAAAACCGGTATCCCGGTATTAAGATCTAAAAAATATCGAATACCGGTATTGAACATTTGGTCCGATATTCCAATCCCTAATCACGATTCACTTTATTCAAATACCCATAGCATATTAGACACATCTACGCACTGCTGCCTTCATCTAGTCGTAACTTCCTTTCAGTGATGGATTTAGGCTTAGGCCCGCGAGCCCCGGGCCTAGGGCGGCAAAAATTTGAAATCGATTTAATTTTTTTTATCAACTGTAAAACCGAATTTTAATATATAGCATTAATCTATTGACGTTAGATTTTTCATAAATTTTTCCTAAAAAACCTAAATGTAGCCTTTGTTTGCTGAACATTATAACACAAATTATTAACTCACCAATTTAATTATACCTTTGTCCGGTTCCTCAAAAACTTTATTATTTTTTTTTAATCTAGCATAAAAATTTTATTGTTTTACGTAATGCGAGGCGTTTTTCAAAGATTACCATGATCAATTTAGAAAGGTCGTACTAGAACTAGGAAAATCACAAAAATATAAAGAAATTGGCCTCGAAACACAAATTAAATGAGTCAATTTATCTGATTAATAAAAGAAATTGATAACAATTTTTAATAACATTGCAAAGAATAATTTCGAAATAGAACTCAAAATTAAATTTTTTATTAGGTAAATTGTAAAAAAAATTATTCTTAAGTAATGAGTCATATAATAAAAGGGCATAAATTTTTATACTTAATCAAAACGTCATTAAAAGCTGAATAGTACTGTGTCCAAAAAGTAAGATCAATTTTAAATTTAAAATTCCCGGGGAATATGGAATTTCAATTTTTTTTCTTTTTTAGGTTCCTGGCACTGTCCTTGACATCTGTGTGAAATTTGACGAGAAAATATTCATTAGTGGTTGAGTTACGCTTGGGTTTGTGAGACTCAAAAAGTGATTCCGGCGATACTTGAAATGTCTGAATTAATTTAGCACAGAACTTGCATTCAATTTTATTTGCGAAAATGTGTAGAATGATGCAGAAGACATTCAGTGAGCATTCCTATATCTGAAAGAAATGTTCAAGAGTGGTATAAACAGTTAAAAGAAGGCAGAGAACGCGATGAAGACGAAAAGCCCTCTGGTCGACCACCAACCTCAACCGACAAAGCTCACGTCCAAAGAATTAAAGATTTGGTGCTTGCAAACCGTCGATTTGCAATTTCAGACCTTGCTGATGATGTTGGAATTTCAAAAGGATCGGTCAATTCCATTTTGGGCCTCAAACGAATCAAATCTCGATTAATACCGAAAACACTGAATGCGCCAGCTGACACTGCATTGATTCTTCGTGGCATTTTGGACAAAAATGAAACCCATATCGTCCCACAACCACCGTATTCACACCGTGCGACTTCAGGTCTATTCCCGGAACTCAAAAGACCACTCCAGAGACACCTTTTTTGAGACGATTCAAGAGATTCAACGTGAATCGGCGCGCGCTTCGAAGGCCATCCCTGCCGATAACTTTTTAGCATGCATTGAGGATTGGAAAAAAAGTCGGCATAAGCGCATTGTGTCCGGAGGGGATTTCTTTGAAAGCGATGAAATAAATTTGGAAGAATAAATAAAGAGTTTTTGAAAAAAATAATAATAATCGGTCTTACTTTTTGGGCACAGTAGTATTTAGTTTAACATGCATTCACAGCGATTTTGCATTAAAGCATTCGAAAACTATCTAAAGATGTGGCCCATTGGTCATCTTGGTTGCTTCTGCAAGCTTTATTTCCAGTTTCTAAAAGGCTATTTGACTTTCCCCCTTCTCTAAGCACTCCACTCTTATTCTATGAATAATTTGAGAATTTCCGGTCAAGTTGGGAATTTACGGATGGCCACTTACATTCCTGAATCTTTTTGTTCTGATTGTGACTACTGACATGTTTTATGATTCAACTTTCCCCGTTAAGGCTTCTCCAGATGAGAGCACGGAAGCAGTAGAATTCAGAAGTAGTATTTCAGAAGTAGACTGACAGATGAGCATTTTTCCTCGTTTCTTAGAATCAGTACAATTAAATATCAATCAGTACAATTTCTTAGAATCAGTATTACAATTTAAATATGCTAATGACATGAATGAATTTGCAATGAGACACGCTGGTTTATCTTTTACAACTGTAAAAAAATATTTTTAGGTCCATTCATCATAAAAAGCACGCCATTCTAAATCAACTTTACGTTTTTTAGTAGCCATTTTGGGGGTGAAATATTTTACGAATAACTCAAACAAGCACCAGCTACGCTATACATTTAATAATTTCACCACTATTCACAATGATGCTATATGTCCGCAATCTTTCCATGAGCGATCAATAATATTAGAAATCGCGCCAAAAGAAAAAGCCGCTGGCTGGAGCTTAAAATGCGAGTCTGTCACATGTGAGGTCTAATTCACCTATATTGGATTCCCGTATGTCTGCTCCCCAAGAAAGAGATAACGCTTGTTGGCACCAGTCTACAGCAATAACTAAAAAAGAACTTCCGCTTTTAACACTGTACCGATTGAAAGCTGCCTGTGCGTGCTATTTCCGTCGATTTAAGTTTCGTAGAACTAATATTAAAACTTGAATTAAAATCTTGCTTTTCTTTTGTCTTCTAATATACACCATATAAAAAGAGGTTATTGTAGTTCATTCTCGCATAAAACAAGTAATATAAAAAAAACAATTTGTATTCAATTCCTACTTAGGTCAAAAAAGAAAAATTTTATTTTAGTTACTTTTTATTAAATAATTACAATTAATATAAATATAAATATACATATGAAAAGAATCACAATATGAAGTGGCTAAATAGAAAGTGAATTTTTCCATTTTGTTCCCTCCTTGACTCAGATTAGAACCCAGAATGAAAAAAGAATCTGAATTTTTTTTTTTTCCCAGCGATCCACACGCTTCGCCATTGACGGTACTTATTCCTAACTTTATATCCTGATAAATATCTTATATAAGAGAATTTTTTTCTACCATATAAAACTAAAATTAATTAATTAAATTTAATTAATGTATTAATATTTGAAAAATCTCAAATGCCATCCACTACAAGTTTAAAATGATGTATTTGAACTTGAATGGATGAATAAAAAGTATTTTATTAACGATTGAAAATTTGAGCAAGATATATAAATATACACTCATGTCCATAAATTAAGGATAATTCAGAATCAAACAGAAATTGATCTCTAAAATAAAAATTTCACCTGTAGAATTATCACACACATCTTGAAGAAGAATATGCAAATTACAGGAAACCACCAGATGGCGCGGATAGTACGTCACAATGACGAGAGTGTAAGAGAGGGGTATATAAGGAATGGTGGCAAAGAAGTAAAATTGTTCACAAGCGCTTTAAAAGCCTTTCAGTGCAATAACTGCATAGTTATGGCACAAAGGAAGCATTTGGATGATTTTTTACGTGGTAGAATTATCGGACGACTGGAATGTGGACGTACCCAGCTGGAAGTACCCGATGAACTTGGAATCGCCCAGAGTGTCTTCTCCAGGCTTTGGCAACGATTCCAAGATGACGGTAATGTGAGTAGATGGTACAGCACAGGTCACCCCCGAGTTACAACGCCGAATGAGGACCGGTATTTAGCAGTTACTGCCAAAAGAAACAGACGGATCACAGCATCAGACCTGTCTCGTGAGCTCTCTTCAGCTACCGGTACAACAGTTTCAAGGCACACCGTGTACAGACGCTTAGGGCACATTGGTCTAAATGCTCGTAGGCCTATCAGATGTGTTCCACTTACCGCAACTCACTGTCGCCTGGTGTGATGTTTTCCGACGAGTCCATGTTTAGTTCGCAGTCTGACTCTCGCCGGACTTTCATATGGAGGCGCCAGGCACCCGTTACCACCAAGAGAACACCATTAAACGACACCGTTACGGTGGTGCAGGATGGCTCGTTTGGGGAGGAATTATTCTTGGTTCCAGAACTGACCTGCATGTTCAGAGTGTAACGATGATAGGCCACATCTATCGGGATGTCATTCTGGAACAACATGTACATTTATTTCGGGGCGCCATGGGTGCTTAATTTCTGTTTTTGGCTGACAACGCCCGTCCTCACCGTGCAAACATTGTAGACGAATGCCTTCAATAGGAGGATATCACCTGTATGGAATGGCCAGCATACTCACCGGACTTGAATCCGATAGAACATGTGTGGGATATGCTTGGCCGACGAATTGCAGCCCGTCAACCCACACCCACCTGTCAACCGGAACTTCGGAGGGCATTGCTTGATGAGTGGTGTAATATTTCCCAAGATCAGATTGATAATTTGATACTCAGCATGCCTAGGCGTTGTAAGGCCTGTATTGCATCGTCCGGGAGACATACTCCATAGTAACCATCATACTAACCATGTTGTACTGTTTTTTGTAAATAGATTCTTTTTTGAAATTTGCTCCAGGGAGTAAAAATCGCAATTTTCATTAATTATGTCAAACATATAGCATCTTTTTTGCTCTTTACCTTTTGTTTAATAAATAGACTTTACAAATAAGTCAAATTTGTTTTGCTTCTGTCTCTTTCTTTGCCTGAACTTCATTATCCTTAATTTATGGTCATGAGTGTACTTAGGGAGAGTGCGAACTAATGGTAGGAATTGAAAAAAAAGCATTTATTGTTAAAATTAAAGATATTTGTTTTTTCTTTCAACTGTTTGTTATAAAAGAAAATTAGTAATTTTATTTGTATTTATATTCAGATTTTTTATTAAGCTTTTATTTTATCATTGGCAATTTTTAAAATTGTACTTCTTTTATTTAATTAAATTATTAATTTTTACGTGAAAATCAATTTTTTTCCAATATGGCCAAAAAAGTTTTGACAAAAGAAAATATTTATTTTTTTAACTTCAAAAACGTTCGTAGAAATTAAATGTAGAGCCGGAATGAGTAGTTCTGTGTTTCTAATTATGTTAATTAAAATCACATATCACAATTTCAAGTCTTTTTTTAAAATTTTAATAGAAATTTTCACTAATATTAAAAACTGATTTAAAAAGTTGCTTTTCTTTTGTCTCTTAACATGCGCTATATAAAAAGAGGTTGTTGCATTTTATTCTTACATAAAAAAGCATTTATTGTTATATTGTTAAAATTATAGATGTTATTCTTTTTCCAACTCTTTATTATAAAAAAAAATTAGAATAATTTTATTTGTATACATAATTTCATGTTTTTTTTTATTAATTTCATTTTATTATTGATACTTTTTAAGTTATGCTTCTTTTATGTAATTAAATTATTAAACCAATTTTCTTTCTTTATGGCAAAAATTTCATTTTATTATTGATGCTTTTTACGTTATATTTCCTGTATTCAATACATCATTAAATTTTGCGTGAAAATCAATTTTCTTTCTTTATGGCAAAAAATTCACTTTATTATGCGCTGTTTTTGAACATGAATGGCCGAGTGGCTAGCGCTCTGGAGCTCGGTACCACAGGTTTCGGGTTCGAGTCCCGGCGGTGCCATGTATGTTTGTAGTGGTTCGGAATCCTCTTTAAATTGTAGGTCCCGGTCCTAATAGGATCGTAGAGCGTTGCGGGGCCATTGTTACTCCGCGTCCGTGGCTTATCTTCAAGTTACACGCGCCCCCTAGGTAATGCAATGTGTGTACGTCTGTGCAGCGCTTGCCTTAAGGCATACAACACCAAGCTGTCTAAGTGTTTGCCAGCTGCATTAGAAAGAAAAAAAAATGTGTACTTTTTAAGTTATATTTCTTTTTAATTAAATTATTAAATTCTTACGTGAAAACTAACTTTTTTTTCTTTATGGCCAAAAAATTCATTTTATTATTGATGCTTTTTACGTTATATTTCTTTTATTTAATTAAATTATTAAATTTTATGTGAAAACCAATTTTCTTTCTTTATGGCACAAAAAAAAAAAAAAAAAAAGTTACGGCAAAAGAAATTTTTTTTTTAATCTTAAGGAGCGTTCCTATTTTGGTAGGTCGTAAACCGGCAACAAGTAACATTTTTTTGCATTAACGAAAAAAAAATTTTTTCAAAAAAATTTCTTGTTATTTTGAAAATTTTATATATATTGCCTTTCATATATATTTGACATTTTAAAATAATGAAATTTCACGTAACCTTTGGAATTACAATAAAATTGCATCATCTTTAATTAACACTAAAGAAACGATTCATAATGCAAAGTAATTTATATCTGTAAAAGTTGAATATCTAAAATATTTGTACCAACGTATTTTCACTTTTGTGCGCAAAAGATCTCTTGATAACGAATAAATCGGACGCCAAAAAATTCAGTAGATATTATTTGCCCACATTTTTGTTATATCGTTGCATTCAAATAATAAAAGATTATCGTCAGAAATCAAGTTATTGGTTTACCATTTAAAAGAAATAAAGCTTATGAAAAATTTAATGTATTTATTGTCATAAAATAATAATGTTTTGTTAATTTATGTGGTTTTTATATCTTTTTTATTACTATTGTGGTTCCATTATTTCCCTGGAGGTCTCAATTTCTGACGAATTACTAAAATTAATAATTCTAGAAAATACATTTATGAAATTTTCTACTTAAATAAAAAAAAAAAAATCCCAAGTATATATTTAGATATAGATAAACTTGCTCATTTTTCTGCTAAATATGAGCATTTTATTAAAAAAAAACTGTATTAACCATCGAACTTATTTAAATATTTATCTACAAAAGCTATCCGTTTGATTCTATTATCTTTAGAGACGTAAGATTTACGAATATCTTTCTCTTGTATGAATCTTGATGCATTGCTCTTGATATGATGTCTTGAGCGTATTTTTAAAAAAATATCCTGATATTATGAGTGTCCCCCTAAATTTATAATTCTAGAAAGTACGTGTATGAAATTTTCTATTTAAATTATGAAAAGAATCTCAACTATATATTCGGATATAGATAGATAAACTTGCTCATTTTTCTGCTAAATATGAGTATTTTATTAAAAAAAAAACTGTATTAACCATCGAACATATTTAAATATTTATCTGCAAAAGATATCCGTTTGATTCTACTATATCTAAAGTAAAATTTATGAATATCTTTCTCTTGAACGAATCTTGATACGATATTCTTGATATGATGTTCTTAATATGCTGTCTTGAACGTTTTCTTTTACGATAACGATACGATTTCTTTACGATAGCGATTCTGATACGATAGATTTCTTTCCTTCTCGCTTTAAATTAATAATTTTAGAACATATGTTTATGGAATTTTCTACTTAAATTATAAAAAAAAAAAAAAAAAAAAAATCTCGTATATTTAGATATGGATAGATAACTAAATATGTGTATTTTATTAAAAAAATTAATTAACCATTGGACTTATTTAAATATTTCTTTCTAACTACTATCCGTTTGATTCTATTATCTCTAGAGATGTAAGATTTACGAATATCTTATTCTTCAACCCCCCACCCCTCCCCTTCCCGTATCGAAGACTATGTAGCCTCTATCAAAATAAAATAGAAATAGAGATGTGAATAGAAATGTAGATGGAACATCTAAAGTAATAAAAATCTAAATTTCTAATCCTAAATAGAAATGTGAGGATGGAACGTCCACTTATTTCATGCATACTAAGAGCAGACTATGAGTGCCTCCCACTGCATTTACCACTTTATTAGAAATTTTATTAAAATCACTATACATATTTTATTGCATTTTAGGTTAAACAGCGTGGTGAAAACGCTAAGCGCCCTCGGGCGTCTCTGTGTAATTTGCAATTGACCTAGACTTTAGTCATCATTTCTAGCAGCAATTACTCTACTTTGTAGTATATTGCACCTTTTATTATATTCCTTTTTGTATATATTATTTTGTCTTTTCTTTGTATTTTCTTTTGTTATTTGTATATATTACTACTTTTGTTCTTAGCTATTTTAGTATTTTTTCCTTTTTTGTATTGTAAATTTTCTTTCTATTTTTTAATTGTAAATTATAAAATTTGGGCAGATCTTGATCACTTATTCCTTTTTTCATGTCTATAATATTTTATGTGTTTCTCTCCACAATGAACTTTAATGTGTGCAACTCTGGAGTAAAAGGTCGCATTATGACCAAGGCACTCCGTGAACTTGAATGATGATGATGAAACAACGTGGTGCTGATAACCTCTCTGGTGGCTGTGTGTTGTCCGATTCAAATCGGCAATGTTTAAAATGTCCGTTCGTGTATTCGAATGACAATGGAGCGGATTGATTTTCGATATTAGAGAGTTTTGCACACCGTACGTTAGCTACCGACTGGGACGTCCGTAAAACTTTTTCCCAGCGCATGCTCATAGGAAACGGAGCATGCGCGCTAGGGAGAAAAAGCTAACGGACGTCCTACGGTAGAACAACGTACGGTATGCAAAAACTCTCTATTGACTAAAGGAATTTGAAGCTACCCATTTGAATCCCGAACTCGGAATCGGAAATACCGAATGTAAACAGAATTGGGGGCGAACATTTCATTTCATTTTAAGAACTGCAGCTTCCTGTATAAGCATGAAAAAAAATCCCAATGAACGAGAAAAGAAAATGTAAATGTTATATCTTTCAAACGGGCACAGTCAGGTTTTTTTTACAATAAATAAAAAAAAAACTTTTTTTAATATATTAAATCGCTTATAATGAAAATCACTGTTTCCTTAAACTCTTACTTATATAAATAAATAATTCTTCAAATTTTACATCAATGGCGGAGTCATAGTGAAGGTTCGAGCTTGATTACTGGTGTTTCATGTTGCATCTTAATAGTCAGTTTTTTGCTTATGTAAGATTGATATATTATTGATCACAAGCCTAGCTTTTCTTCTATATACTAGCTTAGTTTCTGATTAGTTTGCGACGACTGGTGCGAAGTGACAGTAGTTTCTGATTAATTTGCAAAGACTGTTGAGTCAGTCGCGTGTGATGTGATGAGTATCCACGCAGGCGTTTCCAGCATGATGGAAATGGAGGTTCTCCGGACGATAGTCAAGGTCTTTTTCAGGGCCGAATATCGCCAGCCGCTCCTGAACAACATCCACAACCTCGATCTCCCGACGCTATTTGCAGCACTCTGCAATCCATTGAATCGGAAATCTCAAGTCATCAAGAGGAGCTTGCCTCCTATCAGATGCCTCCTATCAGGAATGATGGACTCGTTTCAAAGTGCCATGGAGCTCGCGGAACAGAAGATCTCAACACATCTACAAAAGGTAAGGCTAATTGGTTCTTGCCCAAAGTTTAATTGCAATATGCACTCTTTATCTACCAAAAATCTTGACAACCCTCACAACACTTCCGCTCAAATTCCTAACCAAAACACTCCATTTCCTTCTAATAATAATAATACTGAAGTCTATCAACTACTACTCATTCTTAAAGAATTCGCCCAACTCTTCTCCTCGGACGTCATCCAAACCACGTTCAATAACCTTCAACTGCCACCACCAAAGAAGACAAAATTATTCGTCATTCTGCATGGATTTTCCTCTTTCAACAAATCTAATTAATGTCTGCTCTCTTCACTGGACAGTTACTCGTTCATTTTTATTTCTCTCCCTGTATTTTAGTACTTTCATCACTTATTATTATAAAAATATTAATTATAAAAAATAAATAAAGCCAACTCACTCTATTAAAAACTTCACTCTTGAGTATTAAGGACATTGCTCTTTCATCTTTCCAATGGACAATCAAGATAGAAAGCTAACGACTGTTGCAGCAACGGTGCTTCAACAAAACAAATCATCATCGAATGGCAATGGAAAATAGTATACGTGGTCAA
>BPLQ01008652.1:0-35309 GCA_021605075.1 Caerostris darwini
GCAAAAACATATTGAATATGTGATTGAAATTTAATTAATTAACAAAAAGATAAATAAAATGAATCTGAGATTTTTAATGTTAAATATTGATGTTTTAAAACAAAATAATGAATGTATTTAATTAAGAAAATATGTTAAACGCAAACAGAGAAAACATGTTTTTAAGTATTCTGCATAAGTGATGTCTTTGACTAAAGCAGCAAGTTGAAATGTTTAGTTGAGTGCAAAATATTTCATAAAAAAAGTAATTTCAAGGATAGGGTATTAAACATCTAAAACATATTGAATATGGGATTGTAATTTATATAATTGATAAAACTATTACTAAAAAATAAACTATGATATTTTTAATGTTAAAAGTTGATAAGTTAAAGCAAAGCAATGAATGGATTTGATTAAGAAATTATCTTATACAAAATGAAAGAAAAAATAGAAGAAGCTCTCAACAATATCCTCACTTTAAGAATGGGAGAAATGTATGAGTTTCCAATGTAAAATCTCTTGGAAATAACTGCTTGAATTCAACTGAATAACATATCTGATTTTCCTAATACAACAACGGGATGAAGATACCTGTGTAGAGATGACACATATTCTTCGGCTTCGCTCTGCAGAGCTCCTATTTTTACACCCAAAATGGATTCTAAAAAAGAACGCTTGAATGAACATTTGGTTTGACAAGAACAAACTTTACATCTATGGAATTTAGATGTGAAAAAAATTTATCTCCACTCATTAGTGGGAGAGGGGGAAGATCTTAGTGGTAAGTACCCTTTACATTCGTAATTACAATAGCAAATTTTATTATTAACATTAGTGCTGCAAGTTTATTGAGATTCATGAAGTTTTCATTACATTCATGATTTCAAGATAATTTAATATCCTACTAGATCGAATTGTAGATAAATTTGAATGGTGAGATAAAGAACTGTAAAATTTAATTATTTGTGCTAAATTTATCAATAACAATTATACATTGCTATAAAATTAATTAATGCATTAATTGAAATGTTGCATTATAAAATTAAAAAAAAATTTAACATTGTTTTGCATTTCATGCTACAGTATTATTCAAGCCTGATTTTCTGCATCATTTGACTCACCGCACAGTATATCCAAAGAGCACAGAGGTAAGGGTCTTTCAACGCACGTGAATTCTTTGCCCGTTTCCTCGTGCAGAAACTCGACCAATTTCTGCGCATGCTCGTTGAAGACAGTGAGGTATCCTTTGAGCATGCTGCTGTGGAAACCAGCAGCGAGCAGCTTCCTTCGCTTCTTCCACTGGGAACTGCCACTGCAAAGTGAAATGAAATATGTTTTTCGTGATGTAATTTCATACTTGATTTTAAAATATAATCAAGTATATGTAGTATTTTAAGTATGTTTTAATTAGAATTTTAAGTATAATGATCTAGCAAATATGTATGATAAAAACACATTTTGATGAATTTCATTTAACTGTACTTTGTGCTGTTGTTTGTACTGTTACTTTGTTACTGCAGATTGTTTTAATTAACTCACTAAAGAAACTTCAGCAGTAATTCAAAAGATTTTATGAAATCAATTTTTTAAAAATTCATTTATATTATAAAAATAAATAAATAAATGCGATATTAAAAATTAATTGATCGATTTATATTCAGATGTTAGGAAATAAATCTTAATGTTAGAAAATACAATTTCTAAATATTAACATATTTTTAACACAGTTTTCTTTATTTTTATTTATGAGATATAAACCAGATCATAAAAATTAAAGTACTTAAAAAAAAAATTAGGCTGTTCAAATCTAATAAATAACTCAAATAGTTTTGAAATTTAAAATATTATTATAAATTTTATACACCGAAAGAAACTATAGTATTTTAGTCAAAAAGAATAAACAAACAAGTAAAGTGCATTACTTAATTAGCAATACGTAAAAATTATTTTTAAGTTATCAAACAGAGAACATGCGATTGCATAACTTTTTAACTTTATTTCATTTAATTAACTCACCATGTTACCAGACCACTCCCAAGATATGGTTTAAAAAAATCATAAAAATCACTTTTTTCGATTATTCTTTTTTCTTTCAACAGCTCCTGAAGATTAAAAAAAAATATTTTATAAAACAAATTAAGTTTTTGTTTTCCAAGAAATGCATTTTTTCTTAACTAAACACATAGAACATTAATACACATTACATTAACAATTGTTTTTACATATATCTAAATAATCCTAACTTTATTTAGAAATAGAAAGAAAAAAGAAAAAAAAATTGCAATTCATTTTTACAAAATCAATATCAAATCCATTGAAAATTAATTAATTTTATTAAAATTATGATATAAAATTAAAGAAAAACATAACAGCCGAAAAACTGATTCAAATGAAAAACACGCTTTCGTAATTGAATAATTCCTTTTTTTACAAAAATTAAAGCCTCCAACTTCAGTTACTTGATTAAAAAAATGATTATAGTTACCACTAAGATTTTAGAAGGAAGGAGAGTTTATTCTTAAGATTACATTATTTTAATTATAATAATGTGGGTGTATATCACATTATAATACATCATAAAAAATAATTCAACTCAGTTCATTTTGAGTAAATGTTTAGAAATAAGTTCTTTTCAAATAGAAGTAAACATACTTTTACTGCTTCTGCCTTGTGTATGATTACCCATCTGACACCACACAACCAATGTGTAAATAACGGATACTGTTTAAATTTTTTCGACTTTTCTTTGAAATACTTCATTATATCTGAAAAGAAATATATTTTTTTTAAATGTAATAAAAAATAGAAAAAATACATAAACTTTCACAATTGCATGCATTGTAAAAGTTTGAAAAGATGTATTATTCTTAAATAGATGCACGTTAAGTTAAAAACTAAACAATATAATTTTAAAAGTTTTATTTTTAATTTGTGCTTTTCAAAAAATAAAACTTAAAATAAAAAAATAGCAGTTTCATAATACAAAGTTTGTTAGCACATATTTAATGCGATTTTGCACTTTTTAATTGATGTTAAGCAATAATAAATTATTTAAAAAAAACCAGGTGCATCACTTTCCATGTCCTCCCCGCCCACTGGAAGCCTATTCGATGAGGCACGCATGTGACGTCCAATCAAGAACTAAAAATGCATTTTTAAAAATTCCTCAATGGACCTCAGACCAAATTTTAAAATGAATTGCTTGGAGATGCCTAGTACCAAAGATTTATGGAACTGCTTGAATCAATTGCCATGAAAAGAAACATCTACATTTTCAGAAATCACTACAGCATGATCATTTATAGTTGGTTATGGGTTTCACAGAGAAAATGCTTTACTTAGAACACTCTGTTAATAAACATTGTGCTATTCGATTAACAAGGAATATGAAACATCGTTTGCCAATGATTCCTTTACTTTGAGAGATCTTCAAACGAGAAACGAACCTGTTTAAACTAATTATTCATCACAAATACAATTGTGGAGAGATATTGTAATCTGAATGGTAATTTGGTGGTAAAATTATAGTAAAAGTCTATAAATTAATTAGGAAAGTGAACTAAAAACTCCATGACCATTTTATTTGGTTTTTCACCTATTACTGTATAAAACTTATTAAATTTGTTTACAGTAACTTTTCCTAAGTAGTTTCCCAAATACAATGATTTTCTTCAAGGAATAGTAATGTATTTACATGAGAGGTTACTTACAGAGATGCAAGGCGTTCTTCTTTCCAGATGTAACGAACAAGATGGAATCCATAGCATCTAACAACACGTGGAAGGCGCTGTGCTTGTTGTCAGAATCGAATCGGCTGTACTTCTTTCTCCATGGAGTCAATAAGGCCAACACTGAGACGATTCCGATGAACGCACAAACAACGACTTTGAAGAACATGTTGCGGAATTACGACAGTGAACGTTCTGATGTGGTAAAACGTCTGATGTGCTATCAAAAACATTTCTCGTAATTACATTTATAGTTTTACACTAACTATTTTTAAATAATTAATATCTTTAAGGACGTTTTGAACTTGATAATTCTGCATTATCTAGTTTCCTTAGAAATAAAATTCAAAACATTATTACTTAACTTTTATTACGCTTATCTTATTTATTTACTGTATAATATTTCCTCTTATTATACGACGGTCGGATTTTGTTTATATGGGTTTTGTAATAATATTGAGTTTTCCTTATATATTTGCCGTCAAAACAAGGATATAATAAACTCTTTTAACAACAGGGAAGAGGTTTGGAAAAAGCAAGAAAAAACACGTTGTGATATGCCAAAATGCAAGTTACACGCGTGACTTGTATTATTTTCTGTCGAATATTTGTGAAACATTTTTGGAGTTAAGCTTAAAACCAAGATCTAAGCTCAAAATCAAGCTATTTTTTTAAAAAAAGTGACTTTTCCTAATAAATTTCGTACAGTCATAGTTCCTGCTTATAATATGTATAATGTAATATAGAATGTTATTTCATTAAATGTATATATCATAACAGCATTTAATAAAATTAAATGGTAGGGGTTCATTTAAATAACGACAACAATTAAATTTTTTCCCTTGTAGAATGTTATTTAATTCTTATAGAAAAAAGTGAACTATGTAATTTACAGAAATATATTTCATTACTAATGTACCTATACGAATAATAAAAAATAAATCATATGTAATGTTCATCGCTTAAACTTGTATGTTCGTTACTTTACCATATAAATATAGTACTTTATACGAAATCTTATACATATTTTATGAACAAGTCACAGAAAAACGAATTATAGAATAAATAGAGAGCATACTTTGATTCGTCGAGATGGCAGATCTAGCTTTGGAAACTTCTGCAAAATTGTTAACTTAAAAATATCCAGAAAACAAATAGCAGAAAAATAAAAAGGTGTCTATAGCTTTTATGTAACGGAATTCTGGTCGTTTGTAAATTCAGGACTTATTAATTTTCATCATAAGGGAAGAATTGTTGGAAAACTTATTTTGATCTATCATTTAGGAATATTAAAAATAATAATTATAATATTGTCCTGTCAGATGATCTAGCCAGGTTTTATGAGATTTTCTTTATCCTCCCAAAAAATTTACTTCTGAGTTAAATATTCAACAACAATGCTCCGTAATTTAACGCATGAAACTTTCGTTTTCTAATAAACACAACAATATCTTAATATCTTTTGACAAAAAACAACAACCTGAAATAATAAATGTTTAATATCATCGAAATAGCTTTCGATAAAAAATGTCAATGTGTCGCAGCAAAAACAGATAATAAACGGCTATTTGGTAGTGTAACAGCTTCCCAACTAAGTTAGATCAATATTTTCCTACTGAAGTACAAATGTTAAAGAGTCACTAGCTTTAATATTATAGACTTACGAATTAATTTTGAATAAAAAAATATTGTTAAATGTTTAAAGAAAATTATTTTTAAAGGAAATTTTAGGAAATTAAATGCTCAAAAAATTAAGGAATACGTATTTATAAGTACATTTTATGACATAGAGGATGGCATAAGTAGAATGAATCCCTAAAAGTTTCGAATTAATATTTGCAATTATAAATATTTATTTCTAAGTGCATGTTTATAGCTTGTTTTTCCCCTCCGAAAAAAAATTCTAATCATCTACATAAAACATCTTCCGTTAACAATTGTATTCACTTATTTTTCAATTCCTGCTATTAGCTCACACTCTTCCTATATATATCTTGTTCAAATTTTCAATAGTTCATAAAATACGTTTTATTCATCTACTCAAGTTCAAATATATTTCTTTTAACTTGTAGTGAATGACACTTGATGTTAATAATTTTTTTTCAAATATTAATTCAGTAATTAAATTTAATTCATTAATTTTAGTTTTTTTTAGATTTAAGTTGCATATATCTACCAATAGATATCGCCGGATAAACTTTAAAAATGAATGAAAATTATTTATAAAGGTCTTTCTGTAATAGAGTGAAAAAAAAGTAGGAGTTGACTTAAAAATTTTTTTTTTATGTTACTTGTTTTTCATACTGTTCATAATACTGTTTAAGGCTTTTCTTAGGAATTTGTGTAAGAGTTAAATAATCATTGAAAAGGAAAAACAGCATTATTGCGTAACATGCACATATATATTGAAAGCTCGTTCAGTTGTCGTAATATTGTTACGTATGGTTATATTACCACTAATAATCACATTTTCCTTTATTTGTTCTGTTAGCTAGATTTCAAATATCTTTTCCGTGTGTAGTTAATAAAAGAAATGATTAACACCAACATCCAATCGCCGACGAACACAATTATCAGACATTCTCAGTTTCAAGAGGGTGTTACAAATACTCTAAGCACATCCAAATCACACATTTCTTTGTAGGAGAGATGGTGTAAATTGAAGAAATTATAGTGAAGTAGTTTTTTATTGAGCTTCAACTTGCACATCTCTTCACCAAGGCATTGTTTTGACCCAGACTTTTAAATTTAAGTGAACATTTTGATTATGACCAACATTTCGGTTAAAATTTTTGGCTAAACTTAAATGAAAAATATATCTTAATACTTTCCCATATTTTTCAAATTATTTTTTTCTTTTTTTCATTTAAGTGGCAACAGATCATAATACTACAACTTTTACTTGGGAGCGGGTTAGTCGTTCCAACAGAAACTCTTTAGATTTGATGTGGCACATCTTGTAAATAATTACGTACATTGAATCATTTTTTTTCAAATATGTTCTGCTTTTTTAAAAGTTAACAGAACGGCAGTGCATACTATTAACATTATTTCCTAAAGTATGTCTTACTTTAAAAATTTTTCCTAAATATGGCAGTGGAATGTCATTGAGATTTAATATTAATTGTTTAGTTGTTTAGGAGTATAAAATTTAGAATCCTGTACAAGTATGTATATGAATATAAATATTTCATAAACATACAGAAACTGTTTCATAACTACTACATTGGTTACTTGTGTGTGTGCTGTATTAAATTTATATTTAGGCATTATAACTTATTGAAATTCACTTCATGGTTAAATGTCCTCATACTTTGTTCTTTTGTTAATTGCTGTTTGTTGCTGAAATGGTTATCTTTTGGGACTTTTATACTTTAAAATTCAAAATTCTTTATATTTGACATATGAAAAAATAAATTCATGCATTTTACACAAACAAAGTAAATGAAGGAATATTACGACAAATGTAATGAAGTAATATTTACGATTTATTACAATTCCACAATTTTCATTATATACATGTTTTATAATACATGCAGAATGACATAATATTCTTGCAATTCATTATATATACTTCTGTTAAAGTCTGATTTTGAAAAGAGTTAATAAATTTTAAAATATTTCTAAAGACATAATTTATTTAAAAAAGAAATTTAATTCGCATTAAATGAAATATTTATTGATTAGGATTGTATATGTTTACAAAACCATGGAATATTGCTCATTATATTGCACTTGTCAAATTGAGTAATTTTCCTGAAAACTACAATTGTATATTTCTAATTTGTAAGAAGTATTAATTATCTTTTTTAACTATACTTGATATCCTTATATAAATGCCTTTGATAAAAATTAGTTAAAAGTATAGTCCTCCAAAAAGATTTTTTGAATTCCATAATTATAGCCTTGTATATAAACAAATATTAGAACTAACTTGGTAAATTGTTTTGATAATTTTCATTATTTGCGACTTTTTAAAATAATGCGTAACTAAATTTAACACTAGCATATTATTAGACGTAGTTTACCTAATAAATTTTAAAATATATTTTTTGAATGAAACAAGTTTAAAAACATTAAAAAAAAAAAACATTCATATTTTCCTCACTTTATATTTTTTTTGTTTTTATTAATTTTGACCTCTTTTGCACAATCATTATATGAATGTTCTTAATTAAAAATATTAAACGTTTTATTGTAGACAAATGATCTTTTATACTTCGTTTTACTTTAAATTTAAATATATATATTGTTGAATGTTTTAAAATATATTCCATATAATATATTGTTGTATATATTCATTTTTTTTATATTTGATGCATAAGATGTTACAATGTCCATTACCTGAATATACTTTATATATTAAGCAATAAATATTTAAAAAATATTACTATTTTTCTAGACATTTAAAAATTTTTTTTTTTTTTTTTAATAATATTCATTTCAGATATTATAGTATGAAAGTGTATAATGAATTGAAAAGATCAAGTAATATAAAAAAAAATTAAATTCCTATAGGTCATCAAAAGTTAATTCCTACTTAGTTCAACAAACAAAAATTTTATTTTAGTTACTTTTTATTAAATAATTACAATTAATATAAACATGTGTATACATATAACAGAATCACAATGAAAAGCGAATTTCCTTGCAATTTTCCATTTTCCTTTCTGTATATGGTGTTGGACTGTTATTTTTGTTTGTTGCTATTTATTCGCTCTCTATTTTTTTTTTCCCCCGTTTCTAATTCTGAAGCTGATGGTGTTCTATAATTTCTCATTCTATCTATCTCTTGTAATGCTTCATTATTACAAGGAGGCTTTCCAGTGAATTTCGAGCACATCGTCGTTCTACCATATAAAAAATAAAATTAATTAATTAAATTTCATTAAAGAATTAATATTTGAAAAAAATTGTAATCACATCAAGTGTCATCCACTACAAGTTTAAAAAATGTATATGAACTTGAGTGGATGATTCAAAAGTATTTTATTAACTATTGGAAATTTGAACAAGAAATATAGATATATATGGGGGGAATGTAAACTAATAGTAGGAATTGAAAAATGAACAATAACAATTTCAAAATAGTTGATTAATCTTTAGTTCCTCCTTTATTTGTAATCATAAAATATTTTAATAAATAAGAAATATAATTAGTTATCATTAAATGACGGACAAAATGTCACAAGCAATAAAATTAATGTCACGCTCCATACCAAAAATAATGCAAACACAAAACTGATTATGGAATAAGGACTAGAGGAAAAGAATCTTCTACCACAGAATACAAGTTACCATGCTAAATTTTTAAAATGAATTTACTTTAATTATTCACCTTTATTATGCAGATTTTAAATGATGCACCACGGTTTAAAAATGGGAAATTTGAAAAGAAACTTGCAGATCTTTTTAAATATTACCTATAATCACACAAAAATCTTCATAAAAAATACACGAATCATAAATGTTACTTAGCAATTTATTTCTAATTTAAATTGAATGCATTTTAATTTCCTTGAAAAGGATTTATACTCAGATATGTTGATATATCATTTGGGTATATAACTTCATTTTTATTGCATAAATTTCATATAAAATTTCAATTGATTTTGACTAAATATTTAGTAAATCTTCCAATATTAATTTGATTTAGCATTAATTTTTTTACCATAGAATTCGCCTTATGTTACGTTATGACTTTCTTTTGAAATCTATTTCTAAGATTTTTTTTCTTTTTTGGAGAATTCAGGCTTCCGAGATGTTTCCTCAGAAAGGAGCTAAGAGGAAAGCTCTCCCATGAGATATCCTCTCAGAAACATTTCCCCCTAACGGAGCTTTCTTCCGATACTCTGAAAATTCTTTCCTTTCCCCCTAAAATTTGGAGCAGAAGCTTTGGAAGATTACTTTCTGTAATCGATCTTGCTTCAATGTTGAATGAAATGGTGTTGTGTTTGTCTCATTATTCTCTTTATAATTAAATTGGAAAAACATGCATTTTAAATATCATCACAAGATATATTATAAAACATCAATCTTTGAGTAATTAAAAGTGTGCTTTATATGTCATTATTTCATGATATTTATTCTATATTTAGTTTACAAAGGCATTATTCACAGGTACTACATTTTCAGAATTGCTTAACATGTTAAAAGCAAGTACGTAGTTCGTAAATATTTTTTTACTTCAAATTAAATCTACAAATAGGCTTACTGAATTACAGATACAAAAATAAAGAATAAAAAAATAATTAAAAAAAACTATTCTGATTGGGACACTTTTTTTCTAGAAAATAATTAGAAATTCTATTACCAGCAAAAATATTACAGATGCAGGATCATTAATAAAATGGTTTAAATTATGTGATAAAGTTAAGAAAGGCTAAATTCTCATTTCATAATTTGGTTTAAAATACGAGGCAAAATTTTCTAATACTAAAACAAAATGGTAGCAGGTTGCTAATTTTTTTTCTGAAAATGTTTTTTTGACACTTTTTATGCCCTAGAAGAACTGTGACAAAAAAAGGGGAAATTTTGAGGAGACAGTTAACATATATTTCCCTTTTTAAACTATCACTTTAAGGTTACTATCAAAATTTCAAACAAATCTAACTGATAGGACTTTTAATATATCAGTTCGAAAATCATTTATATTAATAATTTTGATGTCAAAATTGAAATCTAATTATACTACTACTAATAATAAATTGTGTTGCTTTTTTTTTAAATCTCTAATAAGCATACATGTTAGGTAATTTTCTGCAAAACAATTTTTTCTAAACCTTGAATGGGATAACTTATTATTTTTCTTTATTTTATTAAAACTGATTTTGATTTGAGGTTATGAAATGTTCTTAAAAAGAAATTATGTAAAAATCACGGTTTCCAATCAATAATTTTTTTTCGTTTTAAAATTATTCTGAATTTTGTTTTTTGTTAATAATAAATTGAAAAAGAAATGTATTGATTTATTTTATGTTAATGAATTTTAAATTTATTTATTTTAAATTTATTTATTTAAAATTATTATTATTTTGATATCAATTCTTAATTTCAAAATTAATATTAAAGTATGTTATAAATATTTATAACTTGTAAGGTAAAAGAAAAATATTTATAAATAATATTTATAAATTTTGAGATGGGAAAGTAATATAATTTATAAATTTTTTAAGATAGGAGGAAAACATTTATAAGAACTATTTATAAATTTTAGGATAGGAGAGTAAGTTCTGTAAAGCAACTATCGCAATAATGTATATCGCACTATGTTTGCCTTAGCAATAAAGAATGTCAATGTGTTTGCTTAAACAACTCATGTTTTTTTAACAAATTGAAAATTTCAACAAAATACAAATAAATACATCAGAAATCTGATATATATTTTTACTGAGTTAAACAGGGTAATAAATTTAAATTACATGTTACAAAAATTGATAGCCAAGAAGAACAGTAATATTAATATCTGGTTTTACGAAACCTTTTTAAATTGAAAGTAAATTGTAAATATATTATCTTGTAAAGTAACTTGTAAAAATCAAGACTTTCTTTCTGAAAAATATTTTAAATTAAACAAAGGCTTCGTGAAATATTTGAAAATGAGCAAACAAAGAGTTCGTGAGCAACTGTATAATATTGCAAAAGAGATCTAAGTTGACGCGTCAGAATAACCTTCAAATAAAGTAAATGATATTCATAAATTCTAAGACTGGGGAACAAGTTGGGTAAAGCAAACATACTGCAACGTTTGAGTACATGTATTTTAAATGTTTTCTTATTCATAAATTTAAATGACTTACTTATTAACTCGGTTTCTTTTATTTGAACATGATGCAGTTTCCTATTTGAATATAATTTACTGACAAACGAGAAGTTCTTCTATGTAGACAACTCATTGTATTATGTCTCCAAGAAATAAAAAAAATGAATGTCAACACGATTAAAAGAATGCCGCCAATATATTGTGAAATAAAGTATGCATTGTTTGATATTCCTAATACTTGGATGCTTTTGTCACCATAACTAAGGATATCAGGAATCCAGGAAGTCTCACAAATTTTAAGCACCTGAATTTAGACAATATGAGGACTTCAATTTTTTTCTTGTGTTTGACCTTCCTGGGCACCACATTCGCTGAAGGTGAAGGTAAGACTTTTTTTAACTATTTGATTTTCAATTTTGTACTTTAATATTACGTCTCTCTTATTTTATTAATGTTTATTTTTAAAATAATTATGTAGTACCTGTAAGTTAAATCAGAGTTTGATTATATTGATTAGTTTGAGGCAAGAGAATATCTTAATTATTGGATATCGTATCAAATGAGAAGATTTAATCTGTAGAAACGGTCTCATTTCATTGCTTTTAAAAAAAAGGATAAATAGTTAATTCATGTATAAAAATACAACTACTATTCTGATAGTTATTAAACTATCAAAAATCTTAAAATTGTTAATACACCATTCGATGCTGTAATTTACCATTACATGTTCCCACAATTTGAATTCATTTGATTTAATAGTTAAAACTGGAGTACATGTTACTTCATTGCTTTAAAAAGAAAAGATAAAAATACAACTACTTTATGCTAAGCTATGATTTGGTATTAAATGATCCCACAATTTGAACTATTTTGATAAGTGATTAATATATTTTTTAATGTTTAGTTTGCTTTAATTTAAACAATGACTTATATTTAAAATGTTTAATTTAGGCATCTATTATAGAAAATAAATTTTAGTAATTTATAAATATTATAAATTAAGAACGGTATTGTTAATAGTTTAAAGAATATTTACTTAACTTATAATAATTTCATTTTTCGTGTGTTGACGACATAAATTTATTTACTTTTATAAGAAATAAAAGAATTCTTGAAACTCAAAGAAAGTAAAATTGTAATACCGTAAATTTAAAGGAAAACTTTCTATTTCATTAATCGAAAATCTAAATTCTATTGACGTTATAATTCAACAATAATCTTTAAAATTATTAATTAATATGAAATATTGAAATTATGTCTCTTTTAAGGTAAGTTTTAAATTATTTTTTTCAATCTACTTAATGATGACAGTTAAAGCGCGAAAAACTGTCTTGTGTTCATTATCTGGAGTTTAAAGTTTGTTAATATTTCTTTACTTTTTCTACGTCTTTTTGTGAATTATTTCTCAATCAAGAAATTATTAATGTTTTAAGAATGCAAACAAATGCTTCATTTATTTTTTTATTTTTATTATTATTTTTTTTCAGTTTCTCATGAAAAATGTATTAACATGTTTTCAATATTTTTTGATAAAATAATAATTTAATATTAATATTTTTTTAAATTTTCAACAGTTAGATTTGTAAACAAAAGTCCACAAATTAATATGTTGCTTTACGAAAAATAATTGGTTTAAATGAAAAGCCAATACTATATTGGAACAAATTGGCATAAAATTGATTCCTGTTTATTGACAGTTTAATAACTATGACAATAGTAGTTGT
Organism: Caerostris darwini; assembly: GCA_021605075.1. Lineage (NCBI taxonomy): Eukaryota > Metazoa > Arthropoda > Arachnida > Araneae > Araneidae > Caerostris > Caerostris darwini. Next base: position 13,197 of record BPLQ01008652.1, read on the forward strand.
ATTTTCAACACATGAATTAACTTTTTATCCTTTCTTTTTAAAGTAATGTTATAACACAATTTCTACAGATTTAATCTGATTTGATACGATACCCAATAATAATTATTTTCTCTTACCTCAAACTAATTAATATAATCAAAATCTTAATCAACTTGTACTCCAGATTTAACTATTGAATCAAATGAGTTCAAATTGTAGTTCGATCTTTTTTATCTGATTTGCTGAAATAAAATTTGCCTCAAATAAGAACAGTAAATAAATTAACGGTAATTTTATATGTTTATCAATTTTCAACAAATTTGTAATGAAAACAGGAATAGTAAGTTTTGAAATTTATTATTTAAAACAATATCCAGGCATTTAAACCTACGAAACATTTTTTAACATAACTGATCACGTTCAAATTGCGATTTTATTGCAAAAAAAATCAGATATTGTTTGATAAATAAATATTTTTAAGACATTTAGTCTTCGAAATCTAATGAATCTTTTCAGAATCATTAGAAGTCGTTTTATTCTATTATATATTGTTCATGTAAAAGAAAAAATTATATATTTTTATTTTTTTAATTTTGCCAATGTTTTGTAACCTAATTTAACAAAAGCATAAAAAAAATTCCATAAAATATTATGTAAAATTTGTCTTTGGATGTGGTCGCATCCAAACTTGCTTTTATTTAAATTTTGATTTTATAGAAATGAAGTCTAAAATTTTTATACAAACAATGTGTTTACTTAGTTTGTACTTAATAATTTATGTTTTTTAAACTCAGATGTGGAGAAAAATTGTGTAGATCCGCCAGAGACAGGAATGTGTAGAGCACATTTCTCCCGTTGGAATTATGATCCAAAGACAGGAAAATGCAACGAGTTTGTTTATGGTGGTTGTCCAGGCAACGGAAACAGATATGATTCTGAAGAGGAATGTTTGGATAACTGCAAAGGAAAATAATTGTAAAGAAGATCGAGCAAAGACTGTTGTGTAAAGACATTTGTCTACATTTTTGCAAATCATTGTGATATAATTTACATATTGTTTTAGTCATGAATAATTACGCAAAATAAAAATTTTAAAAAAATACAGTTTTTTGTCAAATTACTTTATTAATAATTTTTTTTTTTTGCTAAATTTTTACCAGAAAAAAAATGAACAATAAATACACAAAAATATTCATAAGACTAAAACAGTTCTGAGTTTGTTTGAAGAATTGTGTGTATTTATTTATTTTTTTTTTTTCACCGAAGAAGGCGTCATGTTGTGTTTTTTGTCCGATATGATAAATTTTCTACAAGTTCTTATCAGTTTTAGAGATATTTAAAAAAATATCAACATATTTCCAATAATTATTATTCCTTTTTTCATTTTTATTTTATTACATTGAAATGTGATTTGAACTATCAACTAATAGATTTGCTTTCAACTTCAACCTGTTTGCAGTTTTAAAATCCTTTAAAATTTATGAAATTAATTTTTAAGGTTCTTATAATATCTTCCCTTGCTCTTTTTTAAAAAAATATAATCCATGAAATGTTTTAAGAGTTTGATTAATTAGCATACCACTTTTTACTTTAAAAAGTTAATTTGCTGATGATGTTGAACATATTATCTTCCCATCAACATTGATGAAGCATGGTATATATTTCATATATTTATCATTAATTCACGATATGTATTTAATATATAATCTTGACAATCAATTCCCATTCCAATGTTATTTAATCGTTTTCAGACATTTTTATCTACTTATTATCAAAGGACGTTATTTATATTTAACTTCTTATGCTTCGAATTAAATCGATTTATAATTAGTTTTACCACTACAAATTACAAAAAAAAATTATGAATGTTAAACAACATTGTAATTTTCTCAAAACTCAGAGTAAAGACCGACGTTATACGTTATAATTGAAATAAGTTTTTAATTTTCAAAAAAAAAAAATCATTATTCGTTGTACAATACATTATTAAACAATATAAAAATAAATTTATAACAAGCCAGTCAGAAATAATATATTGGGTTTAAATGACTCTTTAGCACTTTTTATCAACAAGCATTCAATTACCAACAAAAAGATCACAGGTGTAGAATATTCAAAAAATTGGCTTAAAATATATTGAGAGGATAACATTACTATTGACAAATCTAAATTTTAACAATATATGAGTAAATGTTTGACACACCAGTAAAAAAAAATACTCTTGGCACATTTTTTTGCACACATTTGATTATTAGCAAATATATCACAGGTTTCAGTAAATTGGCTTAAAATATATTGATAGATCAAAATTATTATTGAAAATTTTAAATTTTAACAAGATATGAGTAAATGTTTGACACACCTGTAAAAAGAAACTTTCTTGGCACATTTTTTCTACATACATTCGATTAGTAAAAATATCAGATGTAGGATATCAATAAATTGGTTTGAAATACATTGCATAAATTAAAATAAAAGATTAAAAGTTTACAATGATTTTGGCAACAAAGCAGCGGAATTCCAATATTAAAAAATTGGCAGATTGACCAGTATTTCAGTTTATGTTCATGCCATTTTGTTGTATCTTATAACTCTAATAAAAATAAGGAAGAAATATGCTGGACCATTTAAAGTATATATCCTAGCAAAATTTGAAACAAATCAAAATGTTGGAACTTTAAACATATATCATTAAAGGGAGTTTATCATATTGATGTTAATATTAAAATTACACAAACTAATAGCGAAATTTCGAATTTCTCCAGGTGTTTCAAAACAATTTATAGACAATATTATATAATAAACTTTCTATAATAAAACTTTTTAAAACTGTGAATGATGTAATTTATTATATATTTTTGATTTTCTCTTGCCAAATTGATTAATTCTTTCAATAATAAGGTAGTTGTTATCGAAAAAAAGGAAGATTACATTAATATCTATATACTAATTCTTAAAATAAATAATTTTTTTAATAAATAATATTTTTTAAATAAATTATCGAAGCAAACAAAAATGTTTTTAGAAATACATGGTATTAAAGTAATTGGGAGAATTATTTAAAATATTTAATAAAAAATTAATATTTGAGTAATTTTAAGTTTTAAACTTTAATGTAATTGACTGATAAAACTTTAATCTGATGCAATTCAGTGAATTACAAAATTCTTGATAATATCAATGTCTGATTATCTGAGGTTACCAGAAAAACGTGTTGTTATTTCATTACTTGTGTTCTCAGTGGCTATTACCATTCAGACAAGTTCACAAGTCGTTTTACACCTAAAATGTTTTTAGCTGTATTAAAATACAAATATTAAAAACTGGACACTAAAACACTTCGTACTGAGTTTTTTAAGTCATTGATGCAAAATATTTATGAATACATCTTTTTAAAGAATGATTTTTAAAATTTTTATTTCTATGGAATTTAACTATAAAATGCTTGTAATAACAAAAACACTAAGATTGTTCTTTTAATAATTGACTTATATTATATGGACTACTAATAGATTTTGTTGTGTTGAAAATTATGTTTATTGTTCTTTTCGTTATGTTTATTTGTTCTTATTACTTCATTTTTATTATCTTTTATTTATCACTTCAAAAATTTCTGATTCATGTGACATTGAAAAAACAAGGCATTAAATTCCTTTGGTTTCAATCCTTATCATTATCTCTTGAGAAAAGTAGATTAAGGAATTGGCCTTCTTCTTGAAAAATAATCTTTTTCTTTTGGTTGCACGTGGATGCAAATCAAAATCAATATTTCCTTTTTTTTCAATTCCTTCTATTAGATTCCACTCTCCCTATATATATCTTATTCAAATTTTCAATCGTTCATAAAATACTTTTTATTCCTCTAGTCAAGTTCAAATACATTTTTTTTGAACTTGTACTGGATGACACTTGAAGTTAATACAGTTTTTTTTTCAAATATTAATTCCTTCATTAAATTTAATTAATTAATTTTAGGTTTTTTTTAGATTTAAGTTGCATATGTCTACCAATAGATGGCGCCAGATAAAAAAAAGGAATGAAAATTATTTATAAAGGACTGTCTGTCATATAGTGAAAAAAAAAGTAGGAATTGACTTAATTTTTTTTTATATTACTTGTATTCAAAAGATATATATATATATATCGAAAGAAATATGGATTTCTATTTTTAAATTAGATTACTTATTGTGCACACTCCAACTTGAAAAAAATATTATGATGGTTTTTAACATTCTTAATATTTTAAATGTGTACACTTTCAACAATAAAATACTCAATAATTAGTAAATCATTTCAAATTAGTAATTAATTTGTTTAAAAAGCCTATCAAATAATTTATACCATTGTTAAAATCTACGAAGCTATTTCGTTATATATAATACAATAGCGAATTAAAGAAAAGTTTAAAAAGATTCATTGAATATCATCTAAAATTTTTTTAATCAGCTGAAAGTTTACAACAGTCAGGTTTTTGAGCATGAATCTAGATATAATTTAAAGCAGCTTTTCTTTTCCGTTGTCTTTTACAGATTGATATATTCTTTCTGTCTTGAATACATAATTTGCAATTACTTGACTTTGTCTTTTGTTTTTTCAAATTAGTTCTTCTTAAAAATAGAAATAATCTTATCCAATTCGGGATCTTTTCTTTGAATCATAAGGACTAGTTCATCGTTCATCTAGGAAATAGTTAAATAAACTTCTAGATTGCTTTCAAGCAAAACTTTAGTATTCAGTAGTGGCCCTAAAACATGGTGTATTAATCCCTGAGACACGGTTGGTGCATTAGTTTTTCCAAAAATTCTCTCAATTCCATTGCAAAGAAATCCCTAAACTCATTGACTATCTCTAAAATTTTCTTTTTATTCTCAATTGGTGTTCCTTCGTCAAATCTAATTTCGTTCATTTCGATTAAACGCTTATTTTCCTTAACTACATTCACGTAATAACTTTCCTCATTAACCAAAAAATTGGGGTCTAATTCAATTACTCTTCCTACACATTGATTTTTGTTCAATAATACATTCTCGTTCCCCATATTAATAATTGGAACTATGGTCTCACAATAACAAGTAATCACAACTCCTTTCTTTTTCCTTTCTTTCCAACTTTCCGTCATCCACCAAAGTTATCTGAGCTCTAACAAAATTCACCGAATTTCTTTAAAGTATTACTTTACTAAATGTTTTCAATTATTTTAAGTCCGAATTCTTTTCACTTTCCATGTTAACAAACGGGTTATCATCCGCATAATAAACATGAAATTAACTCCCAATGCGAGCAAACGATATGTCTTCCCGATACAAAAAGGATGTCTCAATTAACAAATCGTGCGGAAAGGCGTTGTCTCTAACAATAAGCATTTCAACCCCTTTTACTTCAACGCCATCCAAAAAAAATATCTACTTTCGGCTTTTCTAGCGCTCGCGCTGCACGTATCTTGATATTCCAAAAATCGTACATTACGTTTGAAACAGGTTCTATTTTTATTTCTAGCCTCTTCGCTGCGGAATTCCTACAAATGATGGAATCGCTCCCAGTATCAATCAGAGCTGCAAACTCCAACGGACACTTGTTTATCCTCGCAATTTTAATATAAGGTGATTCCTTACTCAGTCCGCCCTCACTAGCCGTCATCAAGCTGTGATCTGTTTTCGACACATGGCTTCCTTCATTTCGTTCAATTCCTTCTCGCCTTCAATTCTTCTTCTTCTTCTTCTTCACCTGTTAAAATTCTGCTCTCTATTAATTCTACCAAATTTATATTTTTGTTTTTGACTCTATCTAGCGAAATGGGTATACTCGTTGCAAACGAAGCATGTTTTGCTATCTTTCTGCAATAGACTCCGCCCTTCTATAGTTGTTAGCCCGCTATAGTTGTTATTATTACTTCCGGTTGTAAATCGTTCGTTCCAGAAATTTGTATTTGTTCTTTTATTATATCATGCCGGCTCATTCAATAGGGATATTGGCCTAGGCCTAAACTCATATTCTTTTTCATACAAATTTTGATTTCCATTTTTAAATTTGGGTAAGTTACTTTCATTTCTTACATTTTCATATTGTTCTAATTTATTAACTAATTCTGATTACTTAACTATTCTTACCCACACGTCCACAAAATGTTCTTTTACCACAACAGGAACTTTTTTTTAATTGATCTGTTTTGATCAATTTCCTAAGACTATCAAAGTCATTCACATTAGTACCACATAACCACTCATCGAAATAGGTTTGTAAATCATAGGTGAAATCTCTCCAAGTATTTTTTGGTAGTTTGGTGTGCACAAAGAACTTTTGTCGAAATTTATCAGGGCTTAATTTAATAATAAATCTTTAATGTACCCATAATCATTCGAAAGTTCTTCCGGAACTCTTGGATAATTTGGTTAATCTCATGGGGCAATAAATTAACTAAATGATTAACCCAATTCTCGTGACTTAAATTTAAACGTCTCGCTCGTCAATCAAACAATATCAGATAAAAACTTATATCTCCATCCCTCATTTCATACCGTTGCATTATTTTAGTTATCCTGCAATTACTAGAAATTTCATTTACGTTTCTATTTTCTCTTGACACGCTACTATTTTCTATTCTTAATTTTTCTAATTCGCGCTGCTTTAACATTTCTTCTCTAGTAGCAATTATTGATTTTAGCAAATCACGCGCAAATTCCTTATAATAATATTCACTTTTAGTAATTATTTTTTAATATTCACTTTAGTAAATTTAGTAATTTTAAATCACTTTTAGTAATTAATTAACAACCTGCGTTATTAGGTAATTTTACATTTAATTCTTCCGCTAAAGAAATTAAATCTCCTTTTTTCGCTTTTGTGAAATTTGCCATTTTTTACAAACTACTCTAGTTTTTAACTATTCAACCCTATTTCAATTCCTAACAGTTTAACACATAAAATCAAATAAATTCTTAAAATCTTTAACATAATTTCCCGCAGAAATAAAAAGAAATAAACTCCTCAAGTATTTTACACATAAATTAAAAAAAAAATAATTTTCACCAACACGGAATTATAAGAAATTCATGCCACATACCTTAAATCGCTTGGAGTAGACCTTGAGTTCTGCTAACCACATTCGCTTATCTTAGGATCAATAATCCCTCTTCTAAAATTTGTTGTTGCTATCCCACTTCTGAAATTTGTTGTCGCCTGCTGGCGACGAGTTGTGTCAGGTGGTTTTCTGTTGTAGGCGTCTGGCGGATGGAAGATCAATCTATCTCCCTCTTTATATTAATTTATTTACAATATTAACAATACTTGACGTACAATACTTTGATACACTTGGCACCCTATGTCTCTTCTACAATATCAATTCTATTTCATACTTAAAAGACCGAAAACACATAACATACGGTCCATGACCGTGCTACTAACTCAGACGCTCCTAGCGTTCTTCTTGACATCTCAAAATCAAACCGCTCGTACTTACCAATTCAACCAGTTAACACAGTACTGGTCACAGTGACGACCTCTCGCGTCTATCTAATTATAGTTAAACCTTACAGTAGTTAGTTCATTCATAATATCTATTGTTTGCATCAGTACCCCTCACCCACTTATAATATGGCAATTCGAGGTAGGGTTTAATTCACATATTTTCATAATTCAATTAGAAACAAATTTGCAATGTACATATTTATACAATGCACTACAGATTTATATTTTATAAAATAATAAAGGGGAAGTAAATAGAAGCCTTACATGGTGTTCGCGCCAACGCGCAAGGATACCCCCAGCGGCGAAAAAAGTGTGTGTACACATGCGCCTGCGAGCGCATAAGTGCGAGTCTGATCAGTGTAATGCCAGAGAGGCAAGAGTGAACAGCACGGCTGCGAGTGGCTGCGACTGTAGTGTAAATAAAGTGCTGTTACGTTTTCATTGTGGATATTTATTGTGTTAGTGTGAATGGGATACAGTCCGCTAAATAAGAGAACATGTGTCAGTGCTTTTGACGAGAACACATGGGATTGCACAATTTATAAAAGAAAAATCATATTTGGGGTACAATTTATTTATTGAAGTAAATAACAAAAACAAAACATATTATTTTGACAATGTGGAATAAACGAATCAATTAATTTTTATATTTAGTTCTTGAATGGACAGTTCAGTAATCGTTCACTGTTGTCTGCGTCGGAACGTGATGCGGGCGGGTTGAGACGACTGGAGAGTGATTTTGATGAGAGGAAGCACTAGGTCCCTCGAGTCCAGAGAGTGAAGAGAGAAGTTTCTGAGAATGTGACACACCAGGATTTTAACCTCCATCTCAGCAAAGACACGTCCTGTGCAAAAAATAAAAGTATTTTTCTTTAACGAAAAAGAAAAAAGGCGTGAATTTTATCTTGCTGTTTAACAGAATAAATATTTATGGAAGAATGAAGGACAAGAATTTTTCTATTTTATTTGGTGTATATCCTTGCAATTGCAAATCTTTATTACCTGCTATACGGTGATTACATGATTTTTTTGAAATTAATGTAAATACAAATTCTTTCCTTTCAACATTAAATCACATGAATTTAACATTATTTGAAACACATTTTTTTAATATAATATGTTAAGGATGTAATAATTGAATTTATAAAAATAAAATATCTGCGTAGTTGTCTTAATGTTGTAAATGTAAAAAAATGTATTGGTAATAATTTATTGGCTATCTTTGCAAACAACACTATTTTTACACTATGTTTACAAAACTATTTTTTTCAAAATGTATTGAAGGCTGAAAATACTATTTAATATTTATTTTAGTTTTTAATATAAATTATTTAAAGAATATATTTATTTGAATTTTTAAAAAGAAAACATTCGTATACTTGTATTATATAAATAATGTTGTAAATGCATAAAAAAGTATTGGTTATTTATATTCTAACCTTATATTTTTTTAATGTTTAATGGTGTTATTTTAATTATTAAAATAAAATATTTCAAGATATAATTAAATGAATATTTAAAAATAAAGTAAAAAAGTAATATATAAAAAAAAAATTTAAGTCAATTAATACTTTTTTTTCACTCTATTGCAGAATTGTTCATTATTTTCTGTGACGAAGAAGGCAACCAGAAAATGATACTTTACCTTATGTCAGGCAAATTTCAGTGTTTATTTTTTTTAATTCCTGACATTAGTGGCAGAGGGGGAAGATGTAAGCATCAAGAACTGCCTTTCAAGTGAAACGATCAATAACATCGTCACAGAATTCATATCATTAAGATTCACTTTACATTCGTAATTACAATAGCAAATTTCATTATTAAAAGTTAGTGCTGTAAGTTTCTTAAAATAAAAGCAAACATTTTTATTGAAATAGAAATTATTTAAAGTTCATTAAAAATCATTTAAAATCCTATTTATGACGAAGTTTATTTATTGTAGTTTTCAAGGGGAAGTGCCAGGAAAAACTAAGGAGCCTAGAGATTACAAATAGGAAAACCCAAAGCTCGGGGCAGATTCGCATTGTTAAGGAAGTCGTGTTCCAACATGTACTGTATTTCTGCTAAGTTATTTAGTTAGTTAGAATTATTATAGGTATGACCGACTCATGGCTCAGTGGAATCCCCTGGAAGCCCTATTTTACCCTGGAGGCTTTGTAGATACTGTTTCAAGAAACGAAGTGACTCGATGGAGTTTGTGATGTTCAGTACCTTTCCTCGTTAGTAGGATTACCTGTGGGAGATTTCCGGAGTTTCTATCATATGATACGCAAATGCGAATCAGATTCCAACGAATGTCTTCCATCTTCAACGACAATGAGTCAACTCAGTCTTCTACCTATGGGGACGCCATCACAACAGAAACTACCTCTTTCCCTCCATCCCGGAGTAAACTATCCGTCCCGTACTGTAGGAAACTTATGATTGTTATAGACATGACACACATTTTGCAGGTATAAAACACAAATTTATTAAATGCATGGGGATTTGAAAAAAATCATGTTAATTTTTATATTTTTGAAATAACTATGACTAAGTATTTTTTTTTTTTGTATAAAGAATTTATCTTTTACATTCGACTGTGTTCCTTACATTAGGCATCTTTTACATTACATTATTTTTCCTTTCAGCTAACGCCTCACATATTAACAGTTCTTTTTGATAGCAACATATAAATGTATCAGCGACAATTTACATCTTTGTGCACTTCATTGAAAAAGACAACTAACTTTATTTTCCTAATAGTTTAAAAAATTACATTCGTTGATTTATAGAAGAGATTTAATCGGGTAAATCTGAAAAAAAAGGGTGAAATGCTTCTTTTTCTTTTTGGAAATATGTCAGTTTTTTCGGTAGTTAATCTTCATTTTTTGTTATTTTCCGTGGAAGCCCTTGAGAAACGTAGGCACTTTTTTTGAAGACACTAGAATTTTTGAACCTTGAATTTTTTTAATATATTCACTAGTCTACTGGTCTTCGAAAGTATTAGTAATTATTTTTATATTGGTATACACAAGATATGTAAATTGCATTTAAATATATTCATATTTTACATTTACATTTTTTTACATTATCTGCATTTATACCTTAAATTTTTGTATTGTTGAGAAATTTTTTTAAGAAACTTTTCCACAGGTTGTCATGTAGTGAACGAGATGTCAGTCAAATCATATAATATTTTCTTAAAGAAATGTTAAAAACTGACATTTACTTTTGTTTGATAATTTTATTTTTTATTTCAGATTTCAGTTTTGTGTAAATGGATTTATCTACAACAATGGATTTATGGATTTATCTACAACAATGGATTTATGGATTTATCTAGTATTTATCAACAACATTCATTCTAAAATGTGAAAGTTTCTTAGTGCTGTAACATTAATATTTCTGTGCTTCTAGTTTGAAATATTTTAAAATAAATTGCTAAAATTATTACATTTAATTGAGTGTTTGTTAGATTGTTATTTAATATATAAAGACGCTTTCAAATTTAATATAATCCGATGTAATGCTGTAACAATTTTTTTAAAGTTTATGTACATTATATTGGGAATTTTTTCGATTTATGTAAATATGCTTTGTGAAAAACTGCACAATTTATAAATAATTTCTTACAACTAATAATTAAAGTATTAACCACGATATTTTTTAATATAATAAATAAATTTTTAACATGATTATAAAATATGTATACACCGGTGTAAGATAAAATGCCTCCCCCCCCCAAAAATAAAAATAGATTAAAAGAATGTGATGCAGACAAAAAATTGGACAACATAACATATTTACTTGATTGAAGTTTCAGGGTTACAGGTTATTTATGCACAGGAAAAGGTCTTTTAAATGGAAATGAGGGTACGGTTTCTTGAGACATCACATACCCATGTCCAATTTAGTCAACAATCATGCACAAATGATGTATCTCTGCGAAGTTTTTTTTTTTTTTGTATTTACCGCATACGAAATTTATCATTATTACTCAGCCTCTTTCGAATTCAGTAAATAGCTGATACTACGTTCTTCGTTCTTGGTCTCCTTGCAGGTATTTTTGACTCACATCCAGCTCACAACATCCAAAACGGAAAATATGTACTACTTACGAAATCACGCATTTAAAGCAGACGAGATTTTCATGAATACAGGTGGACTATTAGCACTAGTGTATCTAGCCCGATATTTTAATAGACGCCAACTTACAGATGTATAAACACGTTTTTAAATCTCGTTTATCTAGCAAAAATGAGTAATGGACTTTTTAGCGATCTCCTTCTCGGAGTGGCACTGTGAGGCAGCGTCTCGGTTTTCTTCAGTCATTTCACCTTGTTTACCTTAGGCGTCAAACATGTAAAATAGACATATTCTTGCTAAAATATTCTACATTACTCGAATACGAAACACATCTTGTACACCTATTACAAGGCCTCATTCAAACTCAGTAAACTACAAATACTGTGTACTTTGTGTGCCTTAAAATATTTTTGGCTCAAACCCGGTAAATAATGCTTAGGCATTATTTACAGGAGGATAATTAATAGTTACGAAATTGGAATCACTTTTTTTATTTAAGTAAATTACTTTTTTTATTTTCATGTGTATAGTAGCACAACTAACACAACTGTTCTTCATCTCAATCATTATATAAAATTAATTAATATAATGATTGAAATTTTGCATTATAAAATTTAGAACATATTTCAAATCGTTTTAAATTTCATGGTATTATTCAAACTTGATTATCTGTATCATTTAACTCACCGCACACTATGTCCAAGGAGCACATCGATAAGGGGCTTTCAACGCACTTGAATTCTTTGCCTGTTTCCTCGTGCAGAAACTCGACCAATTTCTGCGCATGCTCGTTGATGACAGTGACGTATCCTTTGAGCATGCTGCTGTGGAAGCCAGCAGCGAGCAGCTTCCTTCGCTCTTTCCACTGGGAACTGTCACTGCAAAGTGCACTGGAATTTTTTTTTCACTGAATATAATTTTTTTAATACATCTCAGATATTATAAACCAAAAAGAATATAAAAATGAAAATTAATTAATCGATTTACAGTCAGATATTAGGATAAAATTGTTAATGTTAAAGATGTTAAAAAATTCAATTTATAAAAATTAACATATACTTAGCACGGTTTTCTTTTATTTTTATGATATAATTCAGAACATAAAAATTAACGTAAAGAAAAACCAATCAATAGACTATTCAAATCTCATGAAAAACTCAGAGAGTTTTGAAACGTAAAAATTTTATACACCGCGAGAAACTATTTTATTCAAAAAGATGAAGCAAACAAGAAAAGTGCAATATTTTAGGAGCAATATAAAAAAAATTATTTTTAAATTATCAAGCAGTTGCACAACTTTTATCTTTATTTAATTAATTAACTCACCATGTTGCAATACCAGTCCCAACATACGGTTTAAAGTAATCATAAAAATTACTTTTTTCAATTATTCTTTTGTCTTTCAACAGATCCTGAAGATTAAAAAAAAGTTTTTATATAACAAATTAAGTTTTTGATTTCCAAGAAATGTATTATTTCATAAGTAAATGTATATGGTATTAATAAAGTTTTTTTTATCTATATCTAAATAAACTTAACATTTTAGAAATAGACTAAAAAAATTTAAAATATTGTCATTCATTTGTATTCTGCAATGATAATAGTAAACCAGTAGTAGATTAATGAACAAAAATCAATTTTTTTTTATCAAAATTATGATATAAAGTTAAAGAAAAAGTTTACAGCCAAAAAATTGATTTAAATGTACAATATTGCTGCAAAATAATGGACAAAGGTAGTAAGAGAAAAAAAAAGTCAGGAGATATTACATAAGAGATAAATATGCTAGGTATATAAGTAGAAAAATGGTATTCACATAAAAAATTTTTGATTTTGCAATTTGGAGTCTAATAATAAAAAAGAAAACAAATTGTTTCAAATTTAGTGTGCCCTAGAAATATGCCGATGGGCCCACTTAAATTATATACATTATAATACAAAATTTCCTTTGATACATACACAAGCATAAATTGTTTTGTAAAACAAATTACTTAAATATGCAAACATAGTACGGTTATGTTACCTTAAATATATACACAAGCAAAGATTATTTTATAAAGTTAATTACTTTACATGATTCACAATAATAAATTATTTTAACAGCGAATTACCTTAATATTCTAACACAGTATATGCAAACACTTAGATTATTTAAAAAGTAAAATTACTTAAAATATACACGCAATATATATATATATATATATATATATATATATATATATATATATATACACTTAAATCTTTGTGAGAAGCAAAACTATAAGTATATACACATGATGAGTATACACATGTCAATTGTTTTATAAAGCAGGATTACTCTGTTTATAAATACATTCACATACGCACAGAGTAGGAAAAATATATATATATGTAGAAAAAGGAAGTATGTTACAAAAGATTGTTTAAAATTGTGTACAAAATATTGTTTGACACTTAGTCCGGGATAAGTAAGATTTGATTTTCACAAATAAAGTTTATCATGCTTCGGATTTTGAGTTGAGACCCTTTGCATTTTAAGATGTTAATCTTCCTTTGAATAGTATTCTCTTCGGAAGGTTTCTTCATATGCCATGATAAAGTAAGTGGGCAGGAGGTAGCATAGTGAAGAGGATTATCCACATCTCCACAAGAACAATAGCTTACGTCCCTCAGATGAAATCGTTGTAGGTAAGAGGGAAATGGACCATGCCCAGTTAAAAACATGGTTTCCTCTCTTGTCCATTCAGCAGAATATGCCGACACTTTTTTAATAATTTCATAAATAGGTCGACCCGTTAGTCCTTCATCCCACTGTTTTTGTTATTTAGAAAGGAGGTGATTATTTAAAAAACCTTTCAATTCTGAAAGGGGACTTTTTATTTGAATTGGCTGGCCATTTGATATGGCTTGCTTGGCAAGCTCATCAGCGGTTTCATTGCCGAGATGTCCAATATGTGCTTTTATCCATCCCAATTTTATCAGTTTATTGGAGTGGAGGTAACACTGAATTTCCCATGCGAGTGGATGTGGTGTAAAAGGATTTAAAATAGCTGGTAGTCCAGAGAGGCTATCAGATCATATTTTTATATGTTTTCTTGTTGTGGAAACATGTCTAATTGCTTCGCGGATGGCTATTAGCTCTGCTTGGAAAACAGAGTTATGAGGGTTCAATTTACCCATCCACTCTGAAATTTTTATCCCATTTTTGAAGGAGCAAAATGCTGCCCCTGTGCCTTCACTCGATTTCGAGCCGTCCGTATAAAAAGTCTCAGCATTTGTTGAAAAGAACTGTGTCCGTATGTCAACTTGATTGCAGATATTAAAACTATGGGTTGGGTGGAGTGACAATCCTGCAATCTTCTGCTCAAAGTCATCCGCTGTTATTTGAAGAGCTTCCATCTGTAAGTTTTTCCTAGTTCTAGACACAACAGTGAATGCAGCTTCTGCTTCCAATTTTAAGTGAAGAGGGGCGAGACCCGGGATAATCTGAAGAGCAGCTGTTGATGTGGTTCTGTATGCCCCAGTTATATACAGAAGGAAGAGTCTTTGAATAAATTGCAATTTTTTTTTTCAATTCTAGAGGTTGGAAAGAGTGCCCAGACTGCTGCTCCGTGACTTAGCACTCTTTCAGCTATCGTCTTGTATAAGATTCGCCTGAATTCTTGTTTTGTACCCCAGGTGTTACCGGCACTCCTTCGTAACAAACGACTTATATCTATTGCTCTTTTGCCTTGTTCACTAAGAGGTTTCGCCCAATTGAGTTTTTCGTCGCTGAAAACACCCAAGTATTTAACGAATTTTTTCCTTTTGATGGAGTCATTTCCCCATTTGATAACGGGCCCTCTTGACAGCTTTCCTATGACGAGGTAATTCGTTTTCTCTATAGATATAGATAACTGATGTTTATCTGTCCAAATTTTAAACTTCTGGAGGGATTCGCTTGAAAGTTTTTCTAGTCCCCGTCTAGTTGGACTTTTAATGACAAATATGAAGTCGTCTGCGAAGGCTTGCAAATGCACTGCTGGAGGCCATTGATAATTGAGTACCTCTTCTGCAACAAGATTCCACATTATTGGTCCACTACAAGAACCTTGAGGACAACCTTTAGATTGTTCCCACATTACTGGACCTTCACTTGTTTGAATTGCAACTAATCTTTGGGCTAAGGTGTCCAGAAGAGTTTCTGTAACATCTGAAGGTTGCAGAACTTCCTTCATTCTATTTCGGATTGAATTATATTGAACGTTATCAAATGCACCCTTAATATCTAAAGAAATGATTACTATGTGTTGTTGTTGTTGTTTAGCATCGTAGACGAAGTCCATTAGAGCTATGAGCGCATCATCGACCTATCTACCTATACGAAATCCAAATTATCTGATGTCCTGGGACTGCAGCTCAGAGTTCAAAGACCTCCAATTTGAATTTTTATACAAAAGAATATAAGTGAGAGAAAAATATGCAAATATTAGGCTTTTGTAATTACGCATGTAACATTCGATGATTTACAACTTTTGTTAGCAGATTCGTTGACAATAAGCAGTGGGGTCCCGCAATGTCTGAGAGAAGCCGTTTGCCCAATTCGTTAAGGTGGCGGTCGGTCGGATGGATGGAAATGGGGAACACCTGCAGAAGACCGTTTTACAGCTCTTTCGGCTCGAAGGAAAAGAAGCATTTATCGGCCGCAACTTGTTGCAAACCACTCTGTAGCACTAAAAAGTCTTTGCAATTCAGGTCTCTATGCAAGGCGACTAGTTGTGCATGTCCCCCTCAACGGACGACTGAGAAGGCAAGATAACGCGTTTCCTGGACAAGACAGCGATGGGCTCCTGTACTCTTTACAGAGACGAGTCCAGATTCACACTGGAGAGTGATCCTGGACATCGACAGCGATAAGAATTTAAAATACATGTTCAACAATTTGATGATTCGAATGAACTTCAGACGATATTTTAAAACGGCCTGCAAGTGGATGACCTGTACAAGGATTTATGGAATATCAACAATAAATTTCTATAAAAATATCATGAGTATTTGCAGAGACCACTAAAAGATGACCATTTGTTGTTTATGGTTTGTATGACACAGCAAAAATTATGTACTCGGAACATTCGCTTGTTAAAGATTTCATCTGCGTCATTACCAAACGTGCACAACTGTCTTTCCAAATGATTCTTAGAAGGTTGGGAGTCATTGGAAGAAAACGAGACGCTGTTTACAATTCCATATTTATCACATGGACATAAAATCCATACTATAAAATACTCCACTACAATTTATACAAATAAATGCTAATCAAAGAGCATTTAATGGACTGTCAGGAAAAGTTGAGTACGATAACAAATTAAAATTTATAAACTTCATTATTGTTTACATTTACCCGTCCAGAGCTAAAGTTGTTTCAAAAATTAATTAATTTTCTTGACAGACCAGCAATGTTTCTACAAGCATTGCTACTTACAGAGGCGCACGGGTTTTTTTCCAGATGTCCCCAGCAAGATGTAATCCACCATATTTCCCAGCACATCGAAGACGCTGTATTTGTTATCAGAAACAATATGTTCCACAAAGACAACTTCAGCAGCTCCTTGAAGCTTGTGATGAATACACAAATATCAACTTCGGAGACATCTTACAGAATCACTCTAGTCAATGTTCTTATATAAGGACAGAAAGTTTACATAATCTTATTTCTAATTTTTCATCCTTTAAATGATAGATGTTCTTAATTACTATTTTCCCTTACGTGGAAGGAGTTTTTTTAAAACTATTTTAATTAAATATTTAATCAAACATTGTCTTTTGATGTTATCGGAAAACTTGTATTGTTGCATTAATAGTTATAGGTTAACTATCTTTTAAATGCTAATACTTTTTGGGAATAATTTCTCTTTAATAATTGTTCCTTATACAGTTTCTTCAGGTAAGCAAATTTTTAAAAAAAATTGTGTTTGAAAATATTATTAAAAAGATTTGCATCTCCTTAAAAAAAAATTTATTTCTAATTTTATTTTACTCTGGGCATTCAATGTCGGGGATTTTTTCTTGCGATTAGATTGAATTTTCCATATACTTCTAACGACAACAAGGGAATAATAATATTTAAGTTTTTAAACAATATAAAACATATTTGAAAAAAAAAGAATAAAAGCCTTTAACCATTAACGAAATATTTAAATACACTATCGATAAAGTTATTAACCAGCCACTAGCAATGAAATACGCACTCAAGCAAACTGAATAACATGTACGTGTGACTACTGTATGACCATATAGGACAACCATAAAGTAGAAGATGAATGAATGGAAGAGGATAATTGGAAAAAAAATGGTCAAGGAAAGATTTTAAGACATTTACTTTAAGATATTTAATTTCGTAAACTTTTACTTGCATTGCATATAACTTTGTGTTTCCTCTGAAACAAATAATTCATTTTCTATAAATTTAGGTTCCCATTTCAGATACCACTTCAAGATACTGGAGGACACTGCAGAAGAACATCAAAGTTACTATGGAAACATGTGTAAATGATGTTTCACACCGACAACCAATTGACTGGTAGGTATTTTAGTTGTTTCCTCTCTTGCCACATTAAAATAGGAGACAGGCTTTCCCTGAAAGCCATCTAGAGATTAACAGCCCCTACTATCCGAGGGCTGTTCGTGACCTAGACAAGTGTAAGTAGAACTCTAATGTGTATTAGCCCAATTAAGATTGCGCAATTTTTGACTTGAAGCAAAGGATTTGAAATTGAATTTTTGACTCTTTAGACTTTAGAAATATACAATCGAAAATATTGATTGAATTGAAATCAGCTACAAATTTTTAATATTGCAATGCTATTTTCATTACCGACTATTTTAGACTTTTATTTCTTAAAAAAATCTTTGATTTGTTTACTATGCGAAGTAATATTGTGCCTTTCTCTGAATTCTGAACGATGTTTTGCTAATACAATAAGTGGATAAAAAGGTATATATCTAAATATATAGAATAACTTTGGTTTTGTATACTTAAATGTTATGTCTACTTATAACTGTACTACTTATAAATGTTATATGTCTACTTATGTCTATATTGTACAATCGAAAATATTGATTGAATTGAAATCAGCTGCAAATTTTTAAGAATGCAATGCTATTTTCATTACCGACTATTTTAGACTTTTATTTCTTAAAAAAAATCTTTGATTTGTTTGCTATGAAATGTAATATGACATATCTTTCCCTGAATTCTAAAAGATGTCTTGCTAATATATTAAGTGGATGAAAATGATGATATGAATATGAAAATGATATCTCTAAATATGTAGAATAATTTGGTTTGGCATATTTAAATATATATCTTACTTATAATTAGATTTCTATGGATATTGATATAATAGGGATATCAACTAGATTTAAATAATAGAACCTATGCGTATTTTGTGGCATATTCTCTAAAGCTTTTTTTTTTTTTGCCCCATTTGCGTCAATGGTGTGTCCATATCTGGGGAATATCTTAGCATATGCCCTATAGCTATTAACTGTTCCCTTTTTGTGTTACTGGCAATACCTTTAGTGATCTCTTCGTCGTTCATTTCTGTATTAATGAGAGAGAGGTCCGAGACTGGCATACGACAACAAAATTAATGTAACCATTTCATAACTCTCAAATTATTCATAATAATAACCAACAGTGAATGAAAAAAATTCAAAACATTATTTAAATATATACTTCTTTTTGAAAAAACAAAAATTTTACAGTTTTAAATCGCCGTAACATCTCTGTGAAGAGACGAAAGGCAATGCGATGGATTAAGAAGTTGTATATTGTTTTCATTGATAATTAATACAATAGAGTTTATTGAAAGCAAATTTATTTTTAAATATGTGGTATAAAATTTAATTTTTAACTAAAAAAAAATCTTTATTTATTTATTTTTTAAATTCAAAAATTTAGTTTACTGTATTTGTAAATGATTCTAGAAGGTCAAATAAAATAGTGCATTGTGGTAAAAGATACTATAATTTAATGTAAATATTTTTGTTGAAAAAAGTCATAAATTTTGAGAAAATACAATAAAAAATTATTTTAAAAAATATGCAGTATGCCACATCTATGATATGTAAATGTAAATTGAAGACATTTCAAATGATGTGAATGTGATTTTTTTTAAAAAATTAGTTGAAAACTTTACACATTTTGTTTTGTTTTGTTAATTAGAGTGCTGCATCTATCAGAGGGATTGGATTCTGATCGTGGGAGAACGAGGCAGATATGGGGATACCATGGGTCAGATTGCCACCAAAACTCTAGATTTTACTGGAATTTTGGTGGCTATCGTTGCAATATTTGGAGGGATCGTAATTAGTGCATCTATAATACCTGCATCTAGACATAGTAAATCTCGCAAAAACTTATTATATGGCAATTCATGATGTGGTTTAAATCACATATTTTTGTAATTCAAGTACAAACAATTTACAATGTATATATTAATACAATGCTCTACAAATTTATATTATAAACAAAAATATATGAGATGAAAATAGAAATCAAGAATTTTTGTAACAGCAAATTAATGAATATGGAAGAAATTACGTTCTGCCAGACATAGAATTGCATAATTTATAAAACACGGATCATGTTTGACGTGCAATAAATTTATTTAAAGTAAATAACAAAAACAAAACACTTTATTTTAACAAAGTGGAATAGACAGTTCAAAGAATTTAGGTTTTGAATGGACAGTTAAAAAATCGTTCACTGTTGTCTGCGTCGAAACTTGATGCGGGCGGGTTGAGACGACTGGAGGGGAAGGGGATGAGGGGATGCACTTGGTCCCTCGAGTCCAGAGAGTGAAGGGAGAAGCTTCTCAGAATGTGACACACCAGGATTTTCACCTCCATCTCAGCAAAGGCGCGTCCTGTGCAAATTAGAAAAAAAAAATATTTAAATAAAATGAAATAATTGAATCATGAATTAATCATGCTGGTTATAAATAATAAGATTTAAGGAGATGAATATCTTCATCGGAGAAGAATCAAGGACGAGAGTTTTTTCTATTTGATTTAACTATTTCTTTTACATCCTTGCAATTGGGATTCTTCATTACCTGCTACACGGTGATTCCATGAAGATTTCAAATTACTGTAAATACAAATTGTTTCTTTGAACATTAAATCACATGAATGTGACATTATTTGAAACTCATTTTTATCTATAATTCTGCTGGCGTGTGTGAATAATAATGCTAAAGTTGAATTTGAAATATAATTTAATTATAAAATATCTTCTTGATTTGAAAATTAATTAGAAATGTTGTGAATCGTTGTTCAATTTTTTATCTGTCCTTAGACTGGTTTTGTGTGTGTGTGTAATGAAAGTTGATAACTGTAAACTCGGAATATTGGATGTACATATTGATGCTTAAATTAATAACCATGGAAATTGTTAGTAAAATTAATTAAAATATTAAAAATATAATTTGACGGATTTTTTTTGGAAAATTTATATCGAAATTCTTTCCATGCATCTGCAGTAATTAAAAAGGTTTCACCAAAACAATTTTTTTAATATACATCATATATTATAAAAATAAGGTAATATAATAATAGAAAGTTATTGATCGATTTATAGTCAGATATTAGAATGTAAATGTTCATGTTAAAAATGTTTAGAAATTCATTTTATAAATATTAAAATATTTTTAATACAGATTTCTTTTATTTATGAGATATAATCCAAATCAATAAAATTAACATAAAGAAAAACCAATCAAATTCAAATTTCAAAAATAACTAAAATTGTTTTGAAACTTAAAAAATTCTATACAAAGCAAAAAAAATTATTTTAATCAAAAAGAGGAAACAAATAAGAAAAGTAGAATATTCAAGTTGTAATATGTAAAAATTATTTCTAAATTATCAAAAATTCAACATATATCTTTACAACTTTTATCTTTACTTAATGAATTAACTCACCATGTTAAAATACCAGTCCCAAGATATGGTTTGAAGAAATCATAAAAATAACTTTTTACGATATTCTTTTTCTTTCAACAGATCCTGAAGATTAAAAAAATGTTTTTTATAATAAATTGAGTTTTTGATTTCCAAGAAATGCATTCTTTTTTAAATAAATACACATTACATTAATAAAGTTTTTTTTTACCTACATCTAAATAAACTCAACATTATTAAAAAATAGATAAAAAAATTTTAAAAATGTGTCCTTCATTTGACATACTGCAATGATAGTAAAAAACCTGTAATAAATTAATGAACAAAAATTAATTTATTTTTAACAAAATTATAATATAAAATTAAACATAAACACAGCAGCGAAAAAAATGATTTAAATTTAAAATATGCTATCTTAATTTAATAACTTCTTCTTTATAAATATAAAAGCCTCCAACTTCAATAACTTAATTAAATTTTTTTTATAATTTTCACTATATTTTTAAGGGAAGGAGAGTTGATCATTAAAAATAATTTTTTTTAAAACTTTCCACTATATTTTTAAGTAAAAGAGAATTAATCCTTAAGAATACATTTTTTTTATAATTTCCACTATATTTTTAAGTAAAAGAGAGTTAAGAGCCTTAAGAATACATTTTTTTATAATTTCCACTATAT
>BPLQ01008652.1:35319-184996 GCA_021605075.1 Caerostris darwini
TCCACTATATTTTTAAGTAAAAGAGAGTTAATCCTTAAGAATACATTATTTAAATTATAATAATCTATATCACACTTTTCTGCCACATATATAATAAGGCAGTTCAGTTCATTTGCGTACATATTTAGAAATAATCTCTTTTCAAATAGAAATAAAAGTACTTTTACTGTTTCTGCTTTGTGTATGATTACTCATCGGACACCACACAACCAATATGTAAATAACGGATGCTATCTAAATTTCTTTGATTTGTCTCTGAAATACTTCATTATATCTGAAAAGAGATACATCTAATTAAAGATAAAAATAAATAAAAACTGCATAAAGTTTTACCATTACATGTGTTTTAATTTCTAATTTTAAAAGTCTTATCTTAATTTGTACATATAAAAAAATACTTTATTAAAAATCGAAAAAATGCAGTTTCATAATGCAAACTTTGCTAAAACATGTTTTCGACAACAATTCTTTCCATTTTTTAATTGGCGTTTAAAAATAACAAACACTTTAAAAAAATAAATTGCTTTAAAAAGTTAAACAATATAAATCAATTCACATTGACTTCAATTTTAATTCAGAACGTGTTAAATATGGAATAAAATGGATAGGAATAGATTGGCACAATTATATTTTGAATTTTAACACATTATGAATGATTATGCGTTATTGATAATTTTGTGTTACTAAATTATTGTTCAATGTAAAAATTACTATTATTCAAACAGTAATTCTGATGAACTATCTGTTGAAATGAATTTCCCATATAAAATATTAATTGAAATTTTTAAAACGAAATAATTTTTAAAATTTTATCTAAAATATTGTTTTTTAAGAATATATTTGAATGGTAACGTCATTATTTCTTTGAAAAACTACCTGGTAGTAAAATGATATATTTATTAATATTTTTCATTTATGTATATAAAATGTATTAGATATGGTCATTTATATATAATGAAATTTCAATGATCAGTTATAAAATTTATACAGCGTGTGCGTGTGCAATTTATGCAGCATGTTATTCAGCGTTCGTTCAGCTTTTCAAATACTATTAGCCGAGTCGTAATGTGTGGTAGAAAGATCAAAATGAAAACTGCTTTTCTTTTTTTTATAAGTAATTTGCGTTTGGAAATAACAAATTTAAGCTTCCATGGCAAAGAAATATGCGAGATTGAAGTTATTTAATTAGTAATTAATTAGACCGAAACCAAAGTTGTAATAGTAGTGAATTAGAGCAAATGAAAATTTTTTAAACAGCCATGCTTTTATAGAAGATGTTCAAGAATGTGACCACGGAAACCATTAAAGAAGATTCAACACATTAGACGGCTAACTCAGCCACTCCACACTATCTTCAGAATCCGTGCAAACTTGGTTTCGATATTGAAGTAAGTGGTTAACTCTATTAATAAACAATCACCTAGGGGCTATAGTAACTCCTGGTCAAGGTGAATCATGTTCCATGGGCATGTTACTGAAAGCTGATTATATTAAGCACGACAGTGCCGTCCAAGCAAGAACTAAAAATGCATATTGAAAAATTCATTCATTCCAATGGACCTCAGACATGATTTTCAAATGATCTGCTAGGAGACGCCTGTTACCAAAGATTTATGGAACTGCATGAATCAATTGTCATAAAAAGAAAAAGCAGCATTTGCAGAGATCACTGCAGCAGGCTCATTTGTTGTTTATGGATTTTACAGAGAAAATGCTCTGATAAGAAAGCACTGTTAATAAACACTGTGCATACTGAGA
Source organism: Caerostris darwini (assembly GCA_021605075.1). Lineage (NCBI taxonomy): Eukaryota > Metazoa > Arthropoda > Arachnida > Araneae > Araneidae > Caerostris > Caerostris darwini. The sequence goes on from BPLQ01008652.1 coordinate 37,078, forward strand.
GTACAAGGAAGATGAAACATCATTTGCCAATGATTCCTTTAAATTGAGAAATCTTTTAACGAGAACCTGTTTACAATTATATCTTCTTCACAAATGTAATTGTGGCGGGAATATTGTAAATAGAAGCTTAAATTGGTAATAAAATGTTAGAAAAGTCGATAAATTAATTAGGAAAGTGAACTAAAAATTACATGATCACTTTCTTTTGTTTTATCATCTATTGTTTGCTTGAAAAAGAGTAAAAGTTATAAAATTCTTTTATATTTATTTTTCCTGAGTAGTTTCCCAAGTAAAATGGTTTCCTTCAAGAAATAGTAATGTATTTGCATGAAAGGCTACTTACAGACATGCAAGGCATTCTTCTTTCCAGAAATAATGAAAAAGATGGAATCCGTCGCATCTACCAACATGTGGAAGACACTGTGATTGTTATCAGGAACAAATCTACTGTACTTCTTTCTCCATAGAGTCAATATGGCGAAAACCGCGACGATTTCCATGAACACGACTTCGAAGAACAGGTTGCACAATTAAGTCAGTGAACGTTTTCATATGGTAAAAGTAAACTAACATGCTTTTTTTCTAAATATCCTTTTTATAACACATAATTTTTCTGAATTAGCTTTAAACCTTACGTTTGAGATGATATGCATTAATTTTCCTCACATATTTCATCAACCATTGTCTTTTGATATAATCAAAAATTCTCCCATTATTACTTCAATAGTAATAGTATAATTTCTTTTAAATTAAAATTTTTAAGGATGCTTTTTTACTCCATTGAATGATTTTATATTGTAAAAAAATAATTCAGCATGCTTTTGTTTCTAACTATTCTTCTTCTAAGATACAATTTATCCTAATTTGCATTAACCCTTTCATTTGAGATATTACGAGCCTATTTTCCTTACATATTTAACTAACCATTGTCTTTTGATGCAATCAAGAACAATCACATCATTACATCAAGTAATATAATAATTTATTTTAAATTCATGTTTTTAAGTATGTTTTCACCTTGATAATTCTTCGCTATTTAATTTTTCCAGGTATAGAATTTAAACCGTTTTAATAGTTGCAAATATCATTAAAGTGATATTTTAAATTTCGATATAATACTTTCTCTTATCACACGAATTCCATTCAATGATGTTATGTAATTATCTTGAATTGAATATTATCGATTATTGTTATTTATATAATTGTTTTCTATATATTATTTATAGATTTTTATTATCTGTTTTATAGAATAGATTGAATTTTTTTTTCATTTATGGATACAGCAACTGAGTAGTTAATTATGTGTTTAAGCAATATAAAAAATACATAAAGGTAATATTCTAATACATTATCTGTAGGATTTATTAGTATCAAATTTTTATTAGTATTTCATTCTAAGGAAAGAATTGCTGTAACTCTTATTTTTATCTACTCTTTAGGAACATAATAAAACAGTGTTGTCCATTATAATGGAGTTCCCCCTTTCCACCCAAGAAGTTTTCTTCTGAGTTAGCTTTTTAGCAACAATGTTCTGGAATCTAAGGAATAAAACCTTTTTTTCAAATCAATACAATCCTCACCCAAGGATATAACGAAGTAAAATCGACATATTTTGGGTAGTCTTCATAATACAATTTAAAGTATATGTACGTCAACCGAAAAATGTGACTCTTGGACCTAAGCTATTACGATATGGACCATACCAAGTTAGACATTCCGGATAGAAACCTGCCTGTTTAAAAATATGTATATATAAGAATAGAATAGTTAAAAAAAAGTTTATGCTAAAAAGAAAAAAAAATACATGAAACTGATACGCTGCATTCATCTCAATACTATACCAGTCTACAGAAATAACATCTAGTTTTCTTCACAAGAACCATTGAGGGCATGAAATATAACAATACCTTTATTATATGTTATAAAATCAAGTGACAAAATAGAATCTGTTGACATACCTCTATGCAACATCTGCATAAAATGTCTGCATCCGATCTGTAATAATAATAATAATAATAATAATAACAATATATATTGGAAATTATGAAAAAATAGTGATTTATTTTCCATCCTTATAATTTAAATAACAATAATATATCTGCTATAAGTTATATATAATTTTTTTTTGGAAATTGAATGTTTTTTATTTTGCTATTCGATCCAACTTAAAAATGTACCACGAGCTGCTTGTCCCATAAAATCCGTATTGTAAAAACTGGCTTCAAGAAAGCGCCTTCATAATTTTGTTTTCATTTAACATTAAAAAAATGACGAAAGTAACCTTACCTCAGATCTTTAAAACGAAACTGTCCAGGATTTTTGATAGAGGCATGAACAGGAAATTCAACTAATCTGTGATACCTATCTTCAAGGATGGATGTAGAATGGACATAATTATTCCTCCGGAATAACACCTATAGCCAGTCCTTGTTTTAAAATCTATGTCATGATGAATTGTCCATCAATACTATAAAAGAGAAAAATTTGAAAAAAAAGAAAAGTAATATACATTTTTTTAAAAGCAACAATTAGTACTCACCATTTTATGTTATGCGCAATTACTGAAAAACCTTTTTGTTCTGGAGTAAATAGCTATGTACAAAAGTTTTCACTGGCTGTATATCCAGAAAATGCTTTTTCAGTTCCATCTGCATATTGGGCCAGCGCAAAATTTACAGCATGCTCACCAGATGATTGATCAGTTTGAAAATAAAAAAAATAAATAACATTTTCATTCTGGCTTTATTGCGGAATTTTTTTGTAAATAAAAAAAAGTATTACGCAGCAACAGTTACTGATTACATGACGGACACTTTATAGTTCCACAGCGATGGAATTCCTGGCTACACTAATTTCTTTTAAATTACTTTGCACCATATTTCGCTTTGGTAGATCTAGAAAAAAAAAGGATATTTGAGTTCTATGAAAACTCAAGGGAAGAAAAAAAACCCTGTCAAATCCCTCTTTAAAACTTCCTTTATCACAAAGAGAATTTTTCTGGTTTTCCTGTAACAGTTTTATGTGCGTGATAAAAATTTTGTGATATGCAAATTCTATCGCAATCTTTGCATCTTTGTGGTTGGTCAGTCGAACAAATTATATGAACGCAACGTTCATCTGTCATCCATGTTTTTCAAATGACCGTACGATCTTTCACGATAATCACAATAATATTTCTAAGCAAAGAATACTCTTAGTGAATTTATGACATCATAATGGTTATCGTGATGCCATAGGTTGATTCTTAAAGGTCGATCTATACATTTATAGGTCGACTGTAATGAAGAAAATTGTTTTCCAGCATTGCATATTAAACATTATATCAGTTTAAAAATATATGATGATTAATTTATTGATTAATTTGTCAGCAGAAAAAACAACAATCTGTATATCCAAATACTCTTTGAAGGTATATATTCTTAGAATGCGCATGGACCCAAAGGAATGCTGGCAGCTTCATGTAAATCTTCAGCACTTTTTTGCAGCGCCGGAAGTTTCCTTTTTTTAATGACATAAATTGGTGTCCTTCCTAGCATGAGCTACTCTAATAGCTATTGCTTTAGCACAACATAGATTGTCATCATCTGTGGGGAGGAGTAGTATTGCTATGTTTCGCAATCCGCCCAGTGAAATATTTGTTATTTTGCTTCGTCTTAACAGAACGCTGGAAAATTAGAACTTGCACGTTAAAATCTCTATCAAGTTGAAGGGATTTCTTTGACAGCAATACTTTCATAATTTCAGTCAAAATCTTTTCAGTTGTGTGTTCTAAAAGAGCAGTATAGTAGAGCATATTTGATGATTAAGATGATCATCTTGCATATAAATATTTTTTTTTTTACTTTTTGTGTAGTAAATTCGGAGTAAAGTCTTAATCCAAGATCAAATTCCTGTTTTTGAAAAAAGGAACATGTCGTTATAAATTTCTTATTATCATAGTTCCTGGATATAATTTGCATAATTTCTTTTCAACAAATTTACAGGGGGTTATCAAAATAATGGAAACACCATAGATTTATAAAGAATCCTTTATTAGTATGGTATAGGACCGCATGTAATACAGCTTGAATTCGCCTAGGAATTGATTCATACAAGTGCTGAATAGTGTTTAGAAGAATATTGTAGCATTCTTCATGGAGATAATGTGAAAATTCTGGAAGAGATGCTGGTGGAGGATATTGATTCTGTATTGAATGCTTTAAAATAGATCATAACGGTTCAATGATATTGAGGGGTGACTGTGCTGGCAAAGGTAACTGTTTAACTTCATCCTCGTGTTCATCAAACTATGATTGGACAAGTCCTGCTTCATGGATGGGTGCGTTATCATCCTGGAAAATTCCATCTCCTGCAAGAAACAAAGTTTGCAACATAGGATGGATGCTATGGCCCGTCAGCTCTTTTTACTGAGCTTCTCTATCCGTCCACTCTTTTGCTTTGCAGAGTTTGTCTTGCCACGCTGTGTGTATGCTGTCATGACTTTAGACACCGTACCTCTAGAAATGCCTAAAAGTTCGGATGCTTCGGTTACACTTGCTTCAGTTAGACGGGCTGCTACAATTTGGCCTCTATGAAAATCTGAAAAATTCGACATTTGACGCGTTTGAAATAAATTCAAGATTTACAGAACTTCAATAAAGCTACTTACACATACTACCAGAATATAAGTATTTCTATTTAAAAAAAACTTTTAGCTATTATTATATTGTAATTCTTACAACGCATATTCAAAAATGGTACTTTTATTCACATGTGTTTCCATTATTTTGATAACCCCCTGTATGTCTCATAATAGCATTTAGAAAAACAGACATAGATTCATATTAAAAATTAATATTATTAGATATTTTTCCTGCACAATGTTTTTTTTTTCACTTCTAATAAGAATAATTGAACAAGACAATTGACAGCAATATATTGCAATAACCAGAGCCCAATACATAAATCTGAATAAAGATATTGATAAATGTAATGTCTATCACTAGAATTTTATAACTTTATCTCACAAACAAGTCAATGCAAAGCTAGGTGAAAAATCTGGCTTTAGAAGTGTGTGCAAATTGATAACAAAACTTTTCAAGAAACAAATAATGATTTGTAGGAAATCAAGAGGTGTCTATAGAGTTTTAACTGAATTCTTGCGGTTTGTAACTTAAAAGCTTATTAGAATTTCATTCAAAGAAAAGAACTGTTGTGTAACTTATTTTTATCTCTCAATTAGAAGTATAAAAAAGATTATTGACCTATCACATGGACCAACTAGATTGCATAATGTTCTTTACAGCTCAAAAAATTTGATTCTGCGTTACATTTTCAGTGAGAATGTTACGAAATCGAACGTAGGAAACATTATTTCTCTAGTCAACACAACAATATGTTAATACAATATGACAAAAAATACAACTCAAATAACGAAATTTTTAATTTTAATGCAGCATTCGAATTAAAGAGATCTCTTATCAGTTAAATTGGATTTGATACCGCGACAGTTTCTAAAGCTATGATAGATGAATATTTTATAACTGAAGTACATACGTTAAAGAGTCATAATATTATGCACTTTAGTATCAGTTTTCATAGCAATCCCCCAAACATTTCTAAATTTTTAAAAAGAATTTCAGAGAGAATGTATTCCTAAAAAAATAAGGATAGATCTTTTTTTAATTTCAATTCATGCCATAGCGGATGTTAAACATACGATGCTCTGTGAAAATATTTCACACTAAGGCACAGTGCCGCGAAGTGTAAAGCGTCGACCAATCACAGGCCACTAAGCGCAAAACCCGAAACAATTGCTCGAAGATAGGCAATTTTTCACTCTCAAACGCTTGAATGAATTACTTTAAAAATTATTTTAGCTTCATGGCAAAGTTTATAAAATAATTACCATATAACATTTGGGAACCATGTTGAATGGGTAATATATGTGCTTTAGTTTATTAATAAGTATCTATTCAGAATTTCTAACATTACTTTGGTAGCAGAATAACGCACTGCGTTTCAGAAACTAAAGAAGCCTTCACATGCCTTCCGAAGATTCCTTTCAATGGTCAATAATGGACGGCATATGTTGTTCTGTGAGAAGACCGCTTTTTCGAAGACCGAAGAGAGAATTTCGACTTTTCAATTATCCCCCCTCACTCTTCTGAGAGATTGTTCTTTCTAAATTATATTGTAAAAATGGTTGCAATTTCAGCTCTCTGATTCATTCCCAGAAAATACTGAAGCTGTATCACATATGTTTGAGAAGGACTTATTACAGCCAGGCATTGAATGTGCATTACACCATGGCGTACGTTTTAGATGAATGATTTTAAACAGAGATAAAATCGTTACTAGACATACAAAAATAATTTTGGAAAATTATCTCTCACCGAGTAAGCACGAAAAAAAAAACCTCTTGAAATAAGCCAGAATAAAAATTTCTTTTTTTTTATTTGTAAATATTCCTGTATCAAGAAGATTCTGAAAGATTAATCATTAAAATATATTGATTTCCTTATTAAAGTAAACTTGGAACAAAAATTAAGAACCACGATATTCACGTCAAATTGAGCATTTCGGAACATTATTTTTCGGGACAATGTTTTGTAAAACAAATTACGAAGAAAATCGTAAAAGTGATTTTGAAATAATTTATCCTTAATACTGTTTACGGTGTTTATAAAGAATCTGAATAACAATTAAATAATCATTGAAAGAGGAAAATGACATTATCATGTAAAAGGCCCATATTTATTGACTTATTTCAATATTTATTTATTTGTCGTAATATTGTTCCTTATAGTGAGATCATTACTTATAATTACACTTTTTTTAATCTATTGGTTACATTTTAAATATATAGTTTCCATATGTAGCTAAATAAGTAATTACACCCCTTAGTTTTTTTTACCTTTTATTATTCTCGACACTTTATTTGGTTTCCCTGTTTGAAATTTAAATACATTGTATCGATTAGAACTATTTATCCTCATGGTTTAAAAAATTAATTTAAACACATATTATTTAGATCTCAGTGTAATAAATTAATTTTAACCTGCAACGTAGTTAGGCCTACGTAAAATGTAAAATATAATTGTAGTTTAACTGGTATTTTCTATTTGTTTCCTCGACGAATTTGAAAGTAAAAAAAAAAAAAAATTTAAACAAAAAAAATAATTCATTTTAGTTTTGAAAAATTTTAAATTTTATCTATAATAAAATATCAATTGTTAATAATGAATAAAAGATTAAAAAAAATATAATCGGGAAAAAATACAAGAGAAAACATTTAAATATTTTTAGCATAATAGAAAAGTTATACTAACTAAAGAAATACATGCATTTGAACAAATAAATTATATATATTTTGAATTCCATTAATACAATTTAGATGGATAAATTTTAAATATTAGATAATTAAATTATTATTGTTTTTTTAACATTTAACTCACCGCACACTATATCCAAAGATCACAGAGATACGAATATTTCAATGCACGTGAATTCTTTGCCCGTTTCCTCGTGAAGAAACTCGACCCATTTCTGCGCATGCTCGTTGAAGACAGTGAGGTATCTTTTGTGCATGCTGGTTGAAAAGCTTTCTTCGCTCTTTCCACTGAGAACTGTCACTGTAAAATGTAATGAAATTTAATTTTCGTGATATAATTTTATACTCGATTCTTTAATATAGTCAAGATAATTTGATTTTGAGTACAATGATCTTTGAAATAGTCTAGTAAAATATATGATAAACACACATTTAAAAAAATTTGATTTTACTGCATATTTAGAATGCAAATTACTTTGCAATGGCAGAATTTTTAATTAAATCATTTAAGAATTATCAGCACTAATAAAGAACATTTCACGAAAGCAATTCTTTTAAATATTTCTCAGATGACAATTGTAGAAATATTAAACGAATATAATATTATAAATTTATTAACCCTTTTATAGTCAGATATTAGAACAGTAATTGATAAGCATAATTCTGTAAGAAAGACATTTATAAAATCTGATCTAAAAGATACAACTGCAAAAGAAGAATTTAAATATATAGAAAAAATAATAAATAAAAAAATGGCTCTCTCTAGAAAACACACATTTAAAGCCTTGTCAGGAGACCCTGTAGTCTGCAGGTTGGGCAAAAAGATTGTACTGGGGTGTTTGTGTTGAGACTTGAGACACCGGTTAAGAACTCGCAGCTTTATTTACACAAGGACAAATACCACATACGTACAATTCACGACAGACACTATTTAACACAAGAGATATAATTATAGATTCGTGGTAGGATTCCACAAAACCCGACAATCAGGTATGCACAGATTTCGCGAAAAATTCTTCCTCTCCGCGTGAAAAGCTATAGGTCAACTATTTTTTGAGGGTTACGATAAATATATTTCCCCTCATGATGCGAGGCTGTAAACTAAACGTTTCTCAGCAGAAGCGGAAGTTGCGCTGGACTTCCTTTCGGGGGAGTGTCCTTCCCGAGGGCTGCTGACCATTTCTCCCGAATGCCACAGGGGGCGATCTTGCAGCAGAGCCACAGGGGGCGCAGCAGAAGCACAGTTAAGGCTCGTGCTCACCAAGGCGAGAAGATGCAAGCGAAAAATATTTGACCAATCACTAGCCTCACCGCGGTCGCCTGAAACCGGTTTGCAGTCCGCCGCTTGGAGTTGTCCAACTTTCAACTCGAAGCGGTTTTTCACCAAGCGTAATGCTATTTCTGACGTTTCGCTGTGAAGGGGTCGAAAAAATTTTGTCGCTTGCCTCTTGAATCTTCACGTCTCTCGCCTCGGTGGGAACGAGCCTTTACTATCTCTTACTCGTTAAAGCAAATGTCATAAGTCAGTCAGTCCTTGTTTCTCGGTGTTCCTTGGCCCCTATAGAGCCTAAAACACCTGGCTTATTGGGATGAAGGCATTGATAAAAGCAAACAATAGAATATGAGCATTACAGGTAGTGAGCAAAAGTTTAAGTCCCCGAAATTAAGAATTAAAAAATATACAAAAAAGTTAAAAAAAAGTGAAAAATAAAAAAGAGAAATTACACATATTAAAAAACTAAAATAAAAAAAAACATTACGAAATGAAGGAACCGCTGCTAGAAATGATGACTGAAGAATCAGGTCAGGGTCGAACTCGCTGTCTTAGACAGTAAGAACAATACACATGACAACCGATCCAATTCGTCTAGGCCAATTAAAGATTGTTAAGAACGGCCCGAGGGCGTTTAGCATTTTCGCAAATGTCATAAGTGAGTTTATATCAGCATTTATATACCGAACTTGTTTGGTTAAAACGGGTGTCTTACTTTCGAGGTACCTGTTGAACCACTCTTCCACGGAATTACACACGATCGAATATTGTGTGCTGCATTGAGCTTTTCGGGTTCGAAAGGAGTGTAATTCTGCCCTGGCCAGCACGTTCTCCAGATTTGTATATTATTGCAAACGTCAGATAAAATGTTTTCGAATAATTGGAATGTCAAATCTCGAGAAAAATATTAAAAATAATATTGTTGCAGGCGAAGGGAAGATAGTAAAAAATTCAATTTATAAATATCAACATATTTTCAACAAAATATTTCTTATTTATGACATAATCCAGAGCATAAAAATTAGCATTAAAAAAACCCAACATTAGAATGTCCAATTCTCATATAAAACCAGATCGTTTTGAAACTTAAAATATTTTATACACCGCTAGAAAACTATTTTACTCAAAAAGATGAAACTAACAAGAAAAATGCAGCACTTGAAGAGAAACAAGTTAAAATTATTTTTATATTATCAAACAGCGAACATACTAATGTATAACTTTTAAACTTTTTTTATTGTATTAATGCATGAATGGATCAACGGTTTAATATATAAAATGATAAAATATCATTATCCTACCTATTTAATCCGCACCATACACAATTATCTTACAAATAGAAATTTTGTTGTATCTGGAGATAACACTGATTCTAAAAACTGTCATATAATTGCCGGTGTTCCTCAGGGCTCGATATTGGGACCATTTTTGTTTAACATATATATCAACGACATCCTACAAGATCACAAAATTAAATTAACACTCTACGCAGATGATACTGCTATTATCACACAAGGGTGAAACATAAACACAATCAGGAAAAAACTTACAAAACTACATACACACTCTTGAAAATTGGCTTATTAACTGGAAAATAAAACTTAATGTCGTGAAAACTGAAGCAGTGCTATTCACCAGGAAAAATAAACTAATTCCCCCCTAACATAACTATTTATAATTCTGACATTTCCTGGTCCAAAGAAACTAAATACCTTCGCGTAATACTTGACAACAAACTAACATATAAATCGCATATTAATTATCTAAGCACTAAATTCAATAATCAATTAAGAAAATTCTTCCCCCTAATTTGTAGAAATTCCTCACTAACAATTGAACTAAAAAAGTTAATCTACCTTTCTTATCTTAGACCTGTCATTGCATATGAGAGTCCAGTTTGGGGTTCTAAAGCCAATAGCAACTTTCTCGTGCTCGAAAGACTCAAAAATAAAATTATTCGTATGATCACTGACGCACCCTGGTATTTCAGAAATAATGCTATTCGGCACTCTCTTAATATTCCTAGTTTCCGTGCATTCGTCGAGAAACTTGCAAAAAACTTTTATGACTCCGTTTCCCGATCCACTAACGCCGTTCTAAATGATTTAAAAATATACGACTATGACGTCACTCTTCCCAGAAATCGCAAAAGACCGCGCTATACTCTTAACATTAACAAATAATTTCCTCCTTTCTGGAGATATTTCGATTTCGGTTTCGCTGTGGCCTCGGGAATGTTTTCCTTTTTACTGCATTCTGTTATTGGATTTATCATCCTTTAATTTTTTAATATTTTTGCTTATGGGATGATTTTATTTTATTTTATTTGTATTTTTACTCTTCTATTGTAACTTTGACTTTCTGTTTTAATTTTAATGTTTTTATTCTCTGCTGTTAGAAATTATTATTCCTTCTCTGATTTATTTAATTTTTCTTGCAATTGGCAAAGGGCTCGGTTAACATTATCAGGGAACATTATAAGTAAATTTAGGATTAAACACTTCAATTGGCAAACATTATAAAAAAAAAATTTTAAGAAACGACCATAAAACCAAAAATAATGCATCACTTTTTTCCGTGTTTCATTAAACGTTTCGTTAAACGTGTGCCATTATAAGCTACGTTACCGATTATTTAAAAATTAAATGTAAATTCTGAACTAAATATATTATATATATTACATCAGAACTCAAATTACTTAGCTAAGCGGTGATAAATCAGAGGAATAAACATTTCTAGCGAATAAATTAGTATAGAATTAAATAATTCCTTTGCCAGACTCATTCCATTAAAGTTAAAAAAAACTGACAGTAAAATCTAAAATAATGCATTGCAATTTTTACTTGTTTCATTAAACGTTGTGTGATACGGCATTATTAGATACGTTACCGAATATTTCAAGCAATTCGAAATATTTAATGTCTTTTTAAGTCTTTTCCTAAGCAAGTTGATACTGATTTTTTTTTTACGCTTTTTACTTGAAAGAAACATCGGAGAATATGGAAAAACGGTGTCAACTGTGTTAACAGGAAATTGATGGACATTTCCAATATTTGCCTTAAATAAAATGATTGTAAGAAATTGACATTTTATTTAAAAATTTACTACAATTCTGCTGGGATTGTTTAGACCATTACAAGTGTATGACATGATAACTGATTAAGTAATTCACCGATTCAAAACATCAATAACAATCAATCCAAATTAAGTGTTCTAAACTAAGTGAATTGATGTGAAACATAAAAAAAGATTATTTAAATTTTGTAATTGAGTGTATTAAATAATTCTCCATATAAAATTTCGAATCCAGTGAATTAGGTTTGTAACTTTATATCATCGTGAGCTTTATATCATAGCAAGCTTAAAAACGTATCAGGACCACGAGTATATGATCAAAATAAGTAAAACATAACAAACTAAATATTAATTCTGAGTAATGTGTTAATAAAGTTATTTTTAACTATATAGCGAGAAAACTGTTTTATTCCAAAAGATGAAACAAACAAGAAAAGTGAATTACAGAAGGAGCAATATAATAAAATTATTTTTAAATTTTCAAACAGGGAACATGCAATTGCACAACTTTTATCTTTATTGAATGAATTAACTCACCATGTAAGAATATCAGTCCCAACATATGGTTTAAAGAAATCATAAAAATCACTTTTTTCGACTATTCTCTTTTCTTTCAAAAGTTCCTAAAGATTAAAAAAAAATATTTTATGTAACAAATTAAGTTTTTGATTTCCAAGAAATATATTATTTTCATGTAAAAATATGATACAGTAATAAAGTTTATTTTTTTCTATATATATAAATAAACTTAACTTTATTTATAAATAGACAAAAAAATTAAAAAGTTGTTATTCATTTGCCGTACTACAATGATGATAATAAAATGGTAATAAATGAAAGAATAAAAATTAATTTATTTTTTACAAAATTATGAAACATTCCTGAATAAAGATGACAAGATGATGACTTGATGGAAAGATGATTTAAATCTAAAATACTCTATAGTAATTGAATAATTCCATCTTTAAAAAATTAAAAATCTCCGAATTCAGCAACTTAATTTTAAAATAGGTATAGTTTCCAATAAGTTTTTAAAAGGAAAGAAAATTAATTCTTAAGAATTAATTATTTAAATAATCATAATATAATTCATATTTTCCTACCACATAAAAATGAAGCAACTCAGTTGCTATTCCGTAAACTTTTAGAAATAAACTCTTTTCAAATAGAAGTGCACAAAATTTTACTGTTTCTGCTTTGTGTAAGATTACCACTTGGAGACCACAAAACCAATATGTATATAAAGGATACTGTCTAAATTGTTTTGACTTTTCTCTGAAATACTTCACTATATCTGAAAAGAGATATATTTAATTAAATGTAATAACAAATTTTAAAAAAAATTCACAAACTTTTATAGTTACATGCATTTTAACTTCTAATTTTAAAGGTTTTATTTTTAATTTGTACAATTATAAAAATTAAAATAGAGCGGTTTCATAACACAAAGTTTGTTAACACATATTTCCCACGATTTTGCACATATGTTAACAATAGTAAATGTTTTAAAAAATTAATTTTATTAAAAAAGTTGAACAATATAAAGTTATTAACATTGTCTCCATTTTTAATACAGAATATGTAAAAAATGTATTGAAATGGATTGACACAATTGAATCGTGAATGTTAAACATTTTGAATTAATGTTTAACATTTAAACTAATGTTTAATATACAAATAATTACTATTCAAACAGTTATTCCGATGGTCTATATTCTCAAATGTTTTCTCATATAAAATATTGATAGAAATTTTTCAAATGAAATAGATTTTAAATTATATCCAAAATAATGTTTCGTAAAAATATATTCGAATTATAACGTAATTATTATACCTAAAAAAGAAGACAAAGTGATAGATTTAGTAATGACTTTCGTTTATTATATAAAAGGTATTAGAGATGATCAATTAAATACAACGAGATTCCATTCATCAGATATACAATTCATGCAGCGTATTCCAATAATATTAGTCAAGTCGTAATGTGTGGTATAAAGAAATAAAAAAAAAAGGTTTTTAATTTTTTTCTAAACTTTAATTGTGATCTCAAGACTGTAGCAGAGGTTCCAAAGAACGGGAGATGTTACCCGACAACCAGTATCACGTCGACCAAGAATCACAACCCCTAGCCAAGACCGATATCTGGTAATAAGTCAGAGAGGCGTTACTGCCAGAGCATTGGGTTCGGCGCTCACAGTCGCCACAGGAATACGAATTTCTAGACAAACTGTTTACAGGAGACTCAATCATGCTGGCCTGTATGCCAGAAGACCAGCAGTTTGCATTCCCCTCACGTCTGCGCATAAACGCGCTCGTTTGAACTGGAGTTTGAAACATCAACATTGGAGTGTAGGAGAGTGGGCCAATGTGATGTTCAGTGACGAGTCTGAGTAGACCGAGTAGTCCGGTTTAGTCTGAGTAGTGATTCTCGTTGGGTAACGATATGGAGAGAACGTGGAACACGTTTTGAATCAAGAAACATAACGGAAAGTCATCATTTTCCATCAAGGGGAGTTATGGTATGGGCAGGCATCATGATGGACGCCCGCACAGACCTCCATTTCTTTGACACGGGGTCTGTGACTGGTCAAAGATACAGAGACGAAGTTCTTGAGCTTTATGTTCGCTTGTTTCGAGGTGCTGCCGGTCCTGATTTCATATTCATGGATGATAATGCGCCATGTCACCGATCGGTGCTGGTTGATGACTTCCTTGAAACGGAAAACATCCAGCGCATGTCGTGGCCTGCGAACTCCCCTGATTTAAATCCTATCGAGCATGTATGGGATATGCTCGGGAGACGAATTGCAGCCCTTTCGCACCCACCACGCTCCGTTGCAGAACTGAAGAGAGCTCTCCCAGAAGCTTGGAACCGTTTGAGCCCACAACTCATTCATCATCTCATAGCAAGTATGGTAAATCGCTGTTCAGCGTGCCTGGCTGTCAGAGGTGACCACACGCCTTATTAAACTGCAGCATCAGTATTTTATTTAATGTTTTCTTTCATTTTTTTCTTTAAAGTGTGAACCCTTGCTATGCTCAGTTTTCTTTCAAACTGCTACTTTGGATAATAAAATTACAGTTACATAAAATTCTGATTTACAGTTCCTCCTTTATTCACATAATTATCAGTTATGCTTAATTTTTGGACACCAATGTAATTCACAGACTGTTACATATAGTCTAAGACATAGTGTTTCAGTATATTAATCAAATTAACAATACCTTCCCATGAAAGTTTCATAGAGAAATATATTTTTACATTTATCTGTTAATTACAAAAGAATACAAATTCTTATCTCCCAATAATTGCAAATAATGTTAATGTCATAATATTTTTAACATTAATGTCATGCTATTGTACTACTCACAATAATGTTAATGTCATATTATATCTATATCATTAATGTCATGTTATTGTACTACTCACAATAGTGTTAATATCATACTATGTCTATAACATTAATGTCACGCTATTATTCTATTCACAATAATGCTAATGTCTTACTATGAAATCTTTTTATATGATATTGTTTTGTATGGCTATTAATAATTTCATTATTTGGCACTGTATCATTAAAAAATGGTAAAAATAAACATAGCAAATATAACACAAAACATTGATAATATTACGTAACAGACTAATTCAAGGAGTTATCAAACCATTTCATATAGAAGACACTCAAGTTACAGAAGAAACTCGATAATATATGATAAGTTTAGCATAAAATGTATACTTATAAATTTAAAAAATTCAAAATAATGATTGTTGATTTTAGAGTAAGCAGAAATTTAATTTCACTTAATAGTAGTATCCCATGTGATTTTGAAATGTATCTTGAAAATTTGCTGATAACTTCTATAATAATTTACCTAACATCCTAAATTCACTAATCCAATTTATATACCAGAATAGGATTTTTATTATATTAACAATAGAAAAAACAAAGAGCAATTTTAAATAATTAAATGATTAAAATTTAATTTTATTTAATTCACTTTTCATCCACGAAGCATCCTTTGTTATGAAATCTGTAAACAAGCTCAGCTGATCGAGTGATTAGTGTACGGATAAAAAAATAATTGAAATGTGTGCTCGAAACATGTTACTAAACTTCTATATTCATACTCTATTATTTTCGCTATTTTTCCCTTATCCTTCCATCTATTATGGCGCCATGATCAAGGATCTTCACCAAATTTTGAATTTCTTCGACAGAGTTTTGTGATTCTTAAAATCATGATATACTCTATTTAAAAATAATTTCCAATGTCATGTTATTATTTCTTGCACTATTCTATGCAAGCCATGAATTTATCTATAGGACATTCTATTTTTCAACTCATTACACCACGTTTATAACTTCAATTCTTACTATTTTGCTATACATCAAAGTGTTCGTTTCTCAGGCAGTAGATGGTGCCATGGACAACATCTCTTCTAATTTCGAATTTCGTTTATACCTATGTTTAGCATGAAATACTCTCTTTAAACATACTTTTTCTTAATATATTATTATTTCATTCATCCAACTTCAAGTTCTCCTATACAGAATTATTTATCAAGTCACTTTACTACAGAAATTTGTCTTCTTATTTCTCAGCATATCTAATATTCTTGTTCTACAATAAAGTGAACATCCAAATAAAATCTTCGCTCTACCTTTCACTAATATTTCACAAAAATGTGAACATTCAAAACTTCGTCTCTTCTCTTCAGCAAGAATTTTTCTTCGCTTTATAAATTAAACATAACTTATATACCTCTCTCCAATTCTTTTTAATAATCATATTTATTTTCTTCAACCACTTTTTCATCAAACATTCAATATATTTATATGAATGAATATATTCAGATCATAAATAACTGACCAATTATTACTTTTCATAAATGACTTTTCATCATTTTACCAGTCCAAAATACTATCTCATCATACATAATATAAACTCTTATAAACGTTTTACCCACATTTTAATCAACTTCTGCGAGCTCTCTATTTACAGTTTTTTTGGGGGTTTGTTTGTATGTTGTGTATATATACTTTTTACAAATTTTATCTTTGATAATTCGTTTGTTTAATCAATTTATTCTTATATTTTTTTCTACCACCTGCGTGTGGTCTTTTGTATTTGTTTCAGCCTGCGAATAGATGTTTTCTATATGTATTCCCTTTTGTAACTTCCCTTTGAAATATAAATAAAGGCCAATGTGCTGGCGTTGTTTCTTTTCCTATTGAGGTTAATTTTCCATATTCCTCTTCAATGCATTTTAATTATATATAATTTTATTGATGAATTGAAAGAAATTCATTCCCATACATTCATCAGAAAAATTTTAGGATTAAATTTGAATTAGCAATTGCGTTAAAAATTAGCAATTAGATAAATTTGTAAGTAGTGATTAAACAATAGTATAAATATACTAATATATTTATATAAGTAAATATAAATATATTATTACTATATATTTATACAAATATAATAATTCAAATTTTGCATTACAAAATTTAAAACAAATTCAGCAATTAAAAGTGTATAAAAAATTGTTAAAAATATTATTTTGCATGGAAAATTAAATCAGCAACAAACGTGTTGCGACTAATGTCTTCGCATTGTTCAAATTTGATGTTCTCCAACAAGTAACTCACCGTGAATTATATCCAAAACGCACAGAGATATGGGGATTTTAACACACAAGAAATCCCCATATTTCTGTGCGTTTTGGAAAGCGTGACATCTTTGCCCGTTTTCTCGGGCAGGAACTCGAACAACTTCTGCGCATGCTCGTCCACGACAGTCAGGTATCTCTTGAGTAGCTCTGGAGCAGTTTCCTTCGCTCTTTCCACTGGGAACTGTCACTGCAAAGTGCAATGAAATATTTTTTTCTTGATGTAATTTCATACTCGACTTTCAAATATAATCAAGATAAGCAGATTTTAAGTATGAATTATCAGGTGAAATATATAGCAAACACATTATTAAACTATTATCTCACTGAAAAAACTTCAGCAGTAATTTAAAACATCGGTGCAGGGGAAAATTCCTAGAATAGATAACTTTTTATCATTGTTGTTCGGATTACTATAAAAATATTAGACTAATATAATAGTATTAATCGATTTCTTGTCAAGAACAATAATAATCGATAAGAACAATAATAGATAAGTGACACCTAATATTCCTGCATTTTAAAAAATGGAAATTTATCACGCCTTGGCCAATATTAATTTTTAAAAAAAATACTATATTTATTTCAAAGCAACTTATTTATACTATCTAGACATTGTTGAGCACGTTTGATAACAGCACAACACACAAATTATACAAAATAAAAAATATAAAATAGCATAACATTCTTTAGACGATTTTTCAAAACTGATTTAATATTTGTACTATTTCAAAATAAAACGAAATTTAAATGCAAATTTCTTCTCTTTTCTTTTTTTTCCTTCCTATATACATTCTAGAAGAATGCTCTTTATTTTATGTAGGAAAACAGTAAAGATTTATAGATGATTCCTTAATGGGAATGGTTGGTGATTAGAGGGTTAATTCTAAGAATTTCAAAATTTCAAAGATTTCGTGTTTGTTAAACGCTTTTGTAATCCATTTTCAAATGAATATGTGAGGTTTCAAATTGAAACTTTTCTCGAAAGATAGATAAATTCATTAATAAAAAGATTCGATACACAAATAAAATTTTAGATTGTCAGCACCTTTAACGTATTTGAAAAGCTGTGATTCATGTAAGAAAATCTCATCTTATCAGGCTGCTTAATCACAACTATGAAATAAAAAGTATGATTTTACTTTAATTTTATTCAAAACCTTGTTGAATTTATCTTCCTTTTTTAGAGTTGTTTCTGAAGAATCTGGCAATCAAATGTGATAATGATATTAAACTTCCTACCTTCAATTTAGTTTGGATCTACATTACGAAAAACTGAGCAATACGGGTTTTTTTTTTAATTAAATTTTCAGCTTTTACCGTCAAGCACTCATTATTAACACAATTTCTTAAAACGTGAACCCTAATTATAAATTTTTTCATAACAGTGAACTCATTCAAGTAAAGTGATTACAAATGGGGCAATAACCATCCTCAAAATCTTTATATTATTGAATTGTGCATGTTTTATTGTGAAATTAGATTCATTTTTGTTAATTGAAAATTATTTTTTGGAATTTATAAATAATAAATAATTTATAAATATAGAGTAATTTTTAGCAATTTATAATATTATATAATAGTTATCATAGTGATTTATAAATAATTTCTTAATATTATTTAGTTACCATTTCTTAATAGTTACGCAGAATAAAAAATAATAATATTAAAAAAAAAAAAAAAGATTTTTCTGTCTAAAATAATTGTAACTAAAAATAAATATTAGAAATTGTGATAAAAAAGATTTAGGATAAAACTCATATAGGATAAAACTATATTCTCTCAGGATAAAACAGATTCTCTTAGCTATACTCTTTAGGATAAAACTACGTTATCGTGTTAGATATTTTTTTTCAACGCCTTTCTTCATTTTTTTTCTCGTGCTACACTATTGTTGCAATGTCTAATAACTGAATCTAGTTTACATATAAAGCAATGAATATAATAACATTTTACTATTTTTCTACACTTTTTGGAATAAAAAATTTTTAAAAGATATATTCATTTCAGATATTATAGAATGAAAGTGAAAATATGAATTAAAAAGAAAAATTATTGAAATTAATGAAAAAAATGAATTAAAAAGAAAAATGACCTATAACAATTTCAGAATAGTTGATTAATCTTTAGTAACTCATTTATTTGTAATCATAAGCTATTTAATGAATAAGAAACATAATTAGTCCTCATTAACTGATGCACATCATATCACAAAGCAGTAAAATTAATGTCATGCCCAAAATCAAAAATAATGTGAACACAAAACTGATCATGGAATAAGGACAAGAGGAAAAGAATCTTCTAATTTTTAAAAGGAATTAACTTTACGTAAAAATCTTTATTATGCAGATTTTAAATGACACATCACGGTTTAAAAATGTGAAATTTAAAAAGAAACTTTCAATTCTTTTTAAACATTTAAAATAAAAAATTACATGAATCATAAATTTTGCTCAGCAATTTATTTATAATATAAAATCAAAGCAATTTAATTTCCTAGAATTTTTTGTTTGCTCAGATATATTGATACATCATTATGCGTGTATAACTTTATTTTTAATGCATAAATTTCAAAAATATATAAAATTTCAATTAATTTATAGACGATTAAATGTTTAATAAATCTTCCAGTATTAATATGATTTAGAATTAATTTTTTTTAATATAGTATCAGCCTTACGTTACGTTATGACTTTCTTTTGAAATCTATCACTAAGATTTTCATTCTTTCTTGGAACTTTCAAGATCTTTCCTATTAGGAAGCTTTCCTCCGAAAGGAGCTTGGAGGAAAGCTCTCCCATGAGAATCCTCTCAGAGATAATTCTTTCCAACGGAAATTTCTTCCGATACTCAGAAAATTTTCTCTTTTCCACTAAAATTTGGAGGAGGAGAATCAGAAGAATACTCTCTGCAATCTCTGATGAGATTTTATAACGACCTGCAAGCGGATGAACTGTACAACTATTTATGAAATGTCTACAATTAATTTTTAGTAAAATGTCTAAATATTTGCAGAAATCACTAAAAGAGGACCGTTTGTTGTTTATGGTTTGTATAATGCATCAAAAGTCTTCTCTCTTGACATTCGATTGTTAAAGATTTCATCTGCGCCCTTTAACCAAATGTACACAATTGTCTTCCCAAAACGTTCTTAGAAGGTTGATAGCTATTGAGCGATAACGAGACGCCTTTTACAATTCCATCTTCATCATATGGATATTTGTCGTGTGGTATTTTATACAAACAAAAGTAACTCGAAGATCAGTTAAGGAAATGACAGGAAAATTTGAATAAGATAACAAAGTAAAACCTATAAAAATCGTTTGCATTTACCCATCCAGAACTACATTAGTTTTCTTGAAAGATTAGAAATGTTTCTATAAGCAAGTTTTCTACACTTACCGATTTGTAAGGTGTTCTTTCCAGATGTCCCCACAAAGATGTAATCCGTTGCATCTCTTAGCACTTTGAAGACGCTGTATTTGTTGTCAGAAAACAATCGTCTACACATTCTCCTTCATAAAGACAATCTCAGCAACACCGTGAAGCTTGCGATGAATTCACAAACGGCAGCTTCAAAGGGCTTGTTACTAAATTTCTTCGATGACTGTTAAGATATGAGGACAGCAGTTTTAAATCCTCTTATTTATAAATTTTTTTATTTCAAGTGAGAGATGATCGTTGTTACTGCTTTCCCTTACGTTGAAGATTTTTTTGAAACTATTTTCCTTAAACAATTTATTAAATATTGTCTTTAGATGTTATCAGAACACTCGCGTAGTTACGTTAACTATACTTTTAATAGTAATATTTTTCCGGGATAAATTATCTTTAATAATTCTTCCTTGTCCAGTTTCCTCAGTTATGTAATAGAAAACATTTTTGTTTTTGCCCATGTTATTAAAACTATTTGAATCTCCTTAAAAAAAATAATCTTTCCTTTTATAAAACGTTGGGATTTCCTTAAAATAATTTTCCTTCGATTTTTAAACGACATCAAGGGAATAATAATTTTATTTAAGTAATTAAACAATATGGAAAATTTGAAAAAATAATACAACACGTTACGAAATAAATCATTAATGAAATATTTAAATACACTATCGATAAAGTTTTTAACAAGTTAATAGCAATAAAATAAGCACTCAAGCAAACTGAGGATTGATAATAAACAATGCGTACGTGTTACTCAGTTATTTTTTTTTTCTGACTAATTTTTATGTGTCATGACTGGAGTAAAATTTAAATCCAATACTTAATTTGTTATTTTAAAAAAAAAACTTTTCTTTATAAATGTCTTATAGTTCCTGGATATAATTTGCATAATTTAATATAGAGTTTCAATTCAAACAAATGTATGTTTCATAACAGCATGTCGAAAACGAGGTATCTTTAATAAAAATGGCAATTATTTTGTTTTCTTACAAAATGTTATATTTTACTACTAATAAAAATAGATGAACCAGACAATTGGCAGCAATATATTACAATAATAATTAACCTCCACACATAAATCGAAATTAGATATTGATAAATGTAATGCCTATCATTTGAACTTGTATGTTTCTTCCAAAATCAAAAGTCAATCTCAAAAATAAGTCAATGCAAAATAGAATTTAGAATCTGGATTTAGAAGCTAGTGCAAATTGATAACATAAATATGTTCAAGTAGCAAAAAAATACTTTGTAGGAAGATAAGAATTGACTATAGGGGTTAATTGCGAGAATTTTAGTAATAGTTTTTTTTTGTTGTAAGGCACCTGGCAAACACTTAGACAGCTTGGTCTTGGATGTCTTAAGGTAAGCGCTGCACAGACGTACTCACTTTGCATTACCCAGAGGGCGCGTGTAACTTGAAGACAAGCCACGGACGCGGAGTAACAATGCCCCCGCAGCGCTCTACGATCCTATTTGGACCAGGACCTACGGTTTAAAGTGGATTCCGAACCACTACAAACATCCATGGCACCGCCGGGATTCGAACCCGATACCTGTGGTACCGGGAACCAGAGCGCTAGCCACTCGGCCATTCAGGCCCATTTTTAGTAATAGTAGAGGTTAGTAAATTCAAGGCTTACCAATATACGCCTATAAATATTTAATCTCATTGCATCCCTATCAAAAAAAAATAAATAAATATCCTAAACATGTACTTATACCAGCTTACGTATCACCAACAAAGTTTTTAAGTCTTAAATTCATCTGTTTTTTTAAACAAAAAGTAAAAAAATATCGATAGTAGTTTTTCCCAATAAATTCCTTTAGAATTACCATATAAGAATTACCATATAACATTTGGAAACCATTTTTAATGGTTAATATATGCGATTTAGTTTATTAATAGGTATCAATTCAGCATTGCTAACATTGCATTAGTGACAGAATAGGCTGGCACATAACGCAGTGCTTTACAGGAACTAATGATACTCGGTTATAAACCCTACAACGAAACGATGATGACAGATTTTTACGACAGGTTTCATTTGCCATTCGAAAATTCCTTTCAATGATCAAGAATGGCAGACATCTGGGCTTCTCTGAGAAGATATATAAATTTTCCTTTTTCAAAGTTCTTTTTCTTTCAAATTTCATTTCCCCACACTCTCCTGGGAGATTGTTCTTATCTAAATTGTATTGTAAAAATTGGGCTGATTTCAGATCTCTGGTTGATTCCCAGATAATACTGAGGCTGTCTCACAAGTGCGGTATGTTTGGGTATGACTTATTACGGCCCGGCATTTAAAAGCCTTGGCATATTTTTTTGTAGAATCAATGATTTTAAAGAGAGATATTGAAACTGGAGATAACAAATAATTTTGGAAAATCATCTCTCACCGAGTAAAAAGTTCTTTTTTATTTTTAAATATTCCTATATTGAAAAGATTCTGAAAGGTTAATCATTAAAATATATTTATTTTTTTATTAAACTAAACTTGGAACAAAAATTAACTACCATAATATTCACGTACACAACATCTCTCACAATCTTTCTGTAACAATTGTTTGTAATACAATTTACTAAGAAAACTATAAAAATGTTTTTCAAACAATTTATGCTTATTATTATTCATAGTTTTTGTAAACAATTTGAATAAAAACTATATATAATTTTCAAGAAAAATAATATTGTTGACATATTTCAATGGTTATTCATTTGTCGTAATATTGTTCCTTAACGTTATATTATCACTTCTAATTTTTTTTTATTCTATCGACTATATCTTAAATATAATTCTCATTTGTAATTGAATGAGTAATTACATCCTTACCTTCGTTTACTTTGCTGTTTATTTGTCTTCATTTGATTTTCCTCTCTGAAATTTAAATACATATTCTCGAAACGGAATTATTTATCATTATAGTTTTAAAATTATTTTAAATACATATTATATAGATCTAATATTTTACCCATAAATTAATTTTAACCTAGATTGCAGTTAGACCTAGAATGCAGCCTATAATTTCAATTTGTTTGCTTGGCAAATTTGAAAATAACACACACACAAACACACACATTAGTATATATATATACATATATATATATATATATATATACATATACATATATATATATATATATATATATATATATATATATATATATATATATATATATATATATATATATATATATATATATATAAAATCTAAAAAATAATTCATTTTAGTTTTGGAAATCTTGGAATTTAACCTATACAAATCTCAGTTATTAATAATAAATAAAAGATAAAAATATAACGGGGAAGGAAGTACAACAGAAAAAAAATGTATATATTTTTACATTATAGAAACGTTATACTAACCAAAATAATACTTGTATTCGAGGAAAATCAGTCGTCAGGGAGAGAGACAATAACAAAAAAAAGTTTGCATACGTTAAAAAAATTAAAACAGAATGAAAAAAAATAAAACTTAATATATATATATATATTAAGTTTTAGTTTTAATTTAGTTTTATATATATATATATATATATATATATAAAGATTAACAATAAAATAAATTTGTATAAAAAAATTAGAAAGTATAAACGTTTCAGCTATGTACGAAAAGAAAGAGGAAGTATTAGTTATGAGAGCACAGGTGAAAGTGTTGCATGCTGATCGTAGCTCATGAATAGGGGGAATTTAATTTCTGCAAAATGTGTTTAACCCTTCGTCTTTTGATTCGGGGGGATGAAGTTATAGACTTCTTGGGGTAATAATCGTCCATGGGCGTTTCTGAGAACCCTTTACAGCAGGATTGTATGCTTCTACAATTTGCAGCAGTTCGCTTTGAAACTTAGGTCAATTTTCGTAAAACAAATAATGAAATTTAATATTGTTAAAAATGGGGTCAATTTTAAGATCTTTATGAAAATTTTTCCGTCTTTCAAACTTGGCAGCAAGGACTATAGCAGAGAGACATTTATTCTGATATGTTTGCATATTTCTTAAAAAGGCCAGTGTCTACTGTATGGTTGTCCTATATGGTTATACGACAACCATAGATTAGAAATAGAATGATTGGAAGTCGACAATTGGACAAAAAAGGGTCGAGGAATGATTGCAGGACTTTTACTTTAATTTAATTACATTAAAATTTTCTTCAATTGCGTATTGCATAGTGATTCCTCGGAAACAAGTAATTCATTTGCAATATATTTAGGTTCCCGTTCCAGGTACCACTTCAAGATACTGGGGGAAACTTCAAAAGAGCATAAATGTGTCCATGGCAACATGTGTAAATGATGTTTCACATGAATAGCCAAATTGGCTGGTGGGTGTTTTAGTTGTTTCCTATCCTGCAACAAGGATACTGGCTTGTCCCGAAAGTCCTCTAGAAAGTAGCATCCCTCTACTGTCGAGGGCTTTTTGCGACCTACACAAGTATAAATATAACTCAGATGTGTATTAGCCCAAATAAGACTGAGCAATTTTTAACTTGAAATAAACGAACTAAAAGCGAATTTTGGCTCTAATTAAAATAATGAAAATTACAATCTCAAAAAAAAAAAAAAAAAATTACCTACAAATTTTTAATAATGCAATGCTATTCTGAACCGACTATTTTAGACTTTTATTTCTTAGGAAAATCTTTAAATTGTTTGCAAAGTGATATTATGCCTTTCTCTGAATTCTGAGAGATGTCTTGCTAAGACAATGGACGAAAATGATATCTCTAAATATGTAAAAAAACTTTGGTTACGCCTATTTAAATACTTACATATAAAATAATATGTAAATAAGATATCTATACAGATATAGATGATAACGATAAATCATATGCGTTTTTTTATGGCATATTGTGTAATGCTTTCTATTTTCTTTGCACCCTTTGCGACCGTGGTGTGCCCATGACTGGAGAGCACATCACTGTTTTCCTTTTAGTGCCACTGAGAAGGCTTTTAGTGTTGATTTTTGTCGTTCTTTACTATATTGCTCGTATCTAATGACCGAGAGGTCGGAGACGGGAATACGACAACCCAATTAATATAACCATTCAATATTTGTCAAATTATCCATGATAATAGCCACCATTGAATGAAGAAAATTTCAAAACGTTATTAAAACATCTACTTCTCCTTTTAAAAACATTAATTTCATTGTTTCAAATCACCTTGCATCTCTTTAAAGAGACGAAAGGGATACGATGGATTAAAAAGTTGCATGTTGTTTCTAATGGTAAATAATACATTAGAGTTTTATTAAAGAAACATTTTTCCTGAAATAATTTATGCACGATTTACGTTTAAACTAAAAACACAATAATCTTTTTTTTTCTTTTGAAAAAAAATTCTAAAATTTAGTTTACAGCAATAGTAAATGTTTCACAAATTTCAAATAAAATTCTACATTGTGGTAAATAAAATTTTTTTTTTGTTAATGATTTCCGTCATAAAATCATAATTTTATAAAAATATACAGTATGCTACACGTGTGATATGTTAATGGAAATTGAAGACAATCAATTTTCTAATTCAAAGATCTGAATGTCGTTTTTTAAAATTAATTGAAAAAGTTATAAGGTTTTATTTTTTATTTATTTTTTTTTTTCTGTTAATTTGAGTAATTTAATTTGGTAGAGAGGATAATTCTGATAGAGAGGAAACAAGTCACATTTGTTTAATGGAGTTCTGTTGGAAACCGTTGAGGTATTTTGAGTCATCGTAATTAATATATATATAACACATACTGTTTGCATCAGTACCCCTCGCCCACTTATCATATTATGATTCGCTGTATGGGTTGTACGCACGTATTTTCTTAATTCAATTAGAAACAAAGTTGATGTATATGTTTATACAAGGCATTACAGATATATTATATACAATAATAAATGGGAAGTAACTAGAAGTCAAGAATTTTCGGAACTGCAAATGAATGAATGTGGAAGAAATTATGTTCTGCCTAACATAGAATTGCACAATTTATAAAATGCGAATCAATTTGCTGTACAATGTATTTGTTTAAAAACGGAACAGCAACAAAAAGTGGAATTAGCAAATCAATTAATTTAGATCTTGAATGAACAATGCAAAAATCATTCAGTGTTGTCTGCGTCGAAACTTTATGCGGGCGGGTTGAGACGACTGGAGGGTGATTTTGATGAGAGGAAGCACTTGGTCCCTCGCGTCTAGAGGGACGGATATATATATATATATATATATATTTTTCCTTCATAAAATCCTAAATTTCGTGAAATTACAATTAAAAAGATTTATAAAAATGTACAGTATGCCTTGTAATATGCAAATGTGTACAGTACGCCTGTAATATGTAAATGTGAATTGAAGACAAACCCATTTCTAATTTGTTTGAATGTGATTTTCTAAACTAGTTGAAAAGTTTAAAAATATTTTATTGTTAATTTGAGTGCTGCAACTATCTGTGTGATTGGATTCTGATAGAGAGGAAAAGTCAGAACTGTTTATTTGAGTTCTGGTGACAACCGGTGACATGTTTGGAAGAATAGTAGTTAGTGCATCGATAATACCTATTGTTTGCATCAATAAACCTGCACCATTTATCATATAGAAATTCTGGGCAGTGTTTAATTAACATATTTTCATAATTCAATTAGAAACAAATTTGAAGTTTATATTTATACAATGCACTACAGATTTATTTTATATATAATAATAAATGGAAAGTAAGTAAATAGAAGTCATGAATTTTAATATTCTGAACTGAATATTAATGCATACGGAAGAAATTAAGTTCTGCCCAACAGGGGATTGCGCAATTCATAAAACACGAGTCATTTTAATATACAATGTATTTATTTAAAAACGGAACAGCAAAAAAAAGTGTAATAAGCAAATCAATAAATTTAGTTCTTGAGTGGACAATTCAGAGCTCATTCACTGTTGTCTGCGTCGAAACTTGATGCGGGCGGGTTGAGACGACTGGAGAGTGATTTTGATGAGGGGAAGCACTTGGTCCCTCGCGTCCAGAGAGTGAAGGGAGAAGCTTCTCAGTATGTGACACACCAGGACTTTCACTTCCATGTCACCAAGACCGCGTCCTGTACAAAGAAGAAAAATATATTTTCTTTAAAGAAAGCGAAACAAAGCGCGAGTTTTATAGTACTGTTTAGAAAAAAAAAATCATATGAAGATGAGACTCTTAAACGAATAGTAGAATGAAGGACGAGATATTTTTTTATTATTATTATTTGCTTAACATCCTTGCAATCTCGGATCTTTATTACCTGCCTTGATGACATGAAAATTTCAAATTGCAGTAAATAAAAAGTTATATTCATTCGCCATTAAATTACATCAATGTGGCATTATTTGAAGCATATTTTCATCGGTAATTCTGCTTACTCGTGTAAATAATATTGCTAAAATATAATTTGTTTAGAAAACTGATTCTTGATTTGTAATTTAATTAGAAATGTTGAGATCAATCGTTGAATTTTGTGATCGATAATTAAAATTAACAAAAAAATTAAAAAATTAAAATTAATGAAATAAAAATGAAACTTAATTAACCGAATTTTAATGGATTATCTCACGGTATGTTAAACATTCATTGCATTTATTCAACTATCGTATTCAATCTATCGAAAGGCATAAAATTGTTGCATTATTGTTTTTATTGCATTGGTTACAAAAATGTTTTTAAATGTTTTTATGGCATCTCTATTTTTTTTAAATCACTGTTTCAGGAATGTTAACGACTGTAACCGCTTATAATATTACACTTATGTCTTATAATGTTTCTAAAAAAAAAAAACTTCATTTAGATTTTTAATTTGATATTGTCTTAGCATATACTGAAAAAGGGATAAATTTTCATGTTGAGATTCAAATGTATGCACTCATTTTGTTGATGACATATTAGATTAAAAAAATTAAAAAAAAAAAATTAAATTAAAAAATTAAAAACTGTTAACACGGATTTGTGTGTTTGTAATAACAGTCGGTAACTGTAAACACGGAATATCATATTACACGGACGTGACCTATGTAAAGATTGATGCTTAAATTAATACAACTGGAAATATTAGTAAAATTAATTCAATTATTTTAAAAGTATATTTTGATGGATTTTTGTTTTTGGTAAATTTATATCGGAATTTTTTAGAAAATTGAAAATATTTCAGATGAAAAACATTCATTTCACTAAAAAATTCAACGCGAAAGCAATACTTCAATTCATCTTTATAAGATTAAGTATTTGTATTCGTATATATTA
The DNA here is from genome assembly GCA_021605075.1 of Caerostris darwini. Classification (NCBI taxonomy): domain Eukaryota; kingdom Metazoa; phylum Arthropoda; class Arachnida; order Araneae; family Araneidae; genus Caerostris; species Caerostris darwini. Next base: position 66,090 of record BPLQ01008652.1, read on the forward strand.
TCGTATTATTATAGGATTCGTATATTATTATTATATATATATTATAATAATATATTTTACGTATTCTTAGCTAGGGAAAATGTTAGTTTTGAAATGTTAATCAGTTGGTTTTTGAAGGAAATTCAGTAAATGTTATGGTTTTTATTTCTAAATATTTTTTATCTGTGCCAAATTTGTTAACACCGTTTATAATACATTTCTCAGGTTTTCTGCGAATGGGTCGATGAAATTCTATAATCAGACGTGCCAATTATTTGCAACCAAGAACTTTTTGTAAAGCTGTCTTTTAACAAAAAATAAATAGAAAAAAAATTGTTACTTACAATTTTGAAACAATTTCAATTATCTCTTGTAATGTATCTAAAAAACAACAACTTTTATTTCGATTTTTGTTTTGATATTGTGTTAGCATATACTGACTAAGTGATACATTTTCATGTTGAGATTCAAATGTATGCACTCATTTCGTTGATGACAAATTAGATCCGGAATTACTTACAAAGAAACAACACGAACAATTAATTAACATAACGTACGTACACAAGAACAACATATTCAATGAATATTTTTTGATTTGCCCCGGTTGATGGAGAATAGATTAGAGTCGGATGATGAGATAAAGTTATTGGCATTTATAATCTTTCCATACATTTCTTTACATGTTACACCATTTTCTTTCAAAATTTATCGAAGACTGAAATACTTTTTAATATTTATTTTAATTATTAAAATAAAAAAATATTGTCAGAATATGATTAATTGAATTCTTAAAAATAAAAAAGTAAAATATCTGTATACTTGTATTAATTTTTAAAGGCAGAAAAAATTATTGGTTAGTTAAAATCATTCTTTTTAATTTGTTTTATGTTACACTATTTTCTTTTAAAATTTATTAAAGGCTGGATTACTATTTAATATCTAATTCAGTAATTAAGATAAAAAAAATTTTTAAGGACATAAAAAAAGGAAACAAAATAAAATATATGTATACTTGTATTATATAAACGATGTTGTATAAATATAAATTTTTAAATGTAGGCTGCTGTAGAAAGATTTAGTTCATCTTTTACCAATGCAGTTTCTCGGTCCCGCAGAAAAGGAATGTACGCACACTCAGGAATACGCGCGCTGTTTTCCGGTAGAAATCTGTCTGGATCAAACTTCTCTGGATCGGGAAAAACGTCTTCGTCTCTGTGCACCAAGAAAGGTGAAACAACAACGGTTGTTCTCTTAGGTATTGTGTATCCACCTAGAAAATTCTCAATATTGTATAGTTTGTTAAAAGTAAGTTTTAAATTTAAGAACGTAAAATATTACTCGTAAATTATAGAAATTTTCATTAATGAAATATTTTTTGAAAAAATTTTTTAAGCAGTAATAGTTATTTAAATTTAACAAATGTTTTTCACATTTTATTCTTTTATTCACCTTTGTGAAAGTTTTAAGACATAATAACGTATCTTAAATGAGAAGTGCAATTAACTTCAAAATGCTCTTTTGCAAAATGAAGGCTTATATACATTTATATTATATAAGAAGATAAATAAAAAAGGACCTTACAGATGGTGATTTCTTCAGGAACTTTTCTGGCAATTATAGGTACTGGAGGGTAGATTCGAAAACATTCCTGAAACAATGATTTAAAAATAAAAAATAGAGATGACTCAAAAACATTAAAAACAAATTTTTAAGCAATGGAACAAAACATTTAGCCATTTAGAATACAATTGACTAATTGGAGTGAATATTGTTTAACGTACCATAAGATGATCCATTAAAATTTGATGGAAACTTGTTCTAAATTTATCCAAGCATTTCTTTTGCCGATATTTCCTTAAGTATTTTTTTTTTGTAATTCAGGCAAAATAGATGTAGTTTTAAATTGCATAGATAGAAACTTTAATAATATTACTAAATTTCGCTGTAACACGTATAAGATACAGATTATTTACCTGTTGAGCTTAACACTCGAGCCAGTTGCCTTGGCAATGGTGTTTTTAATGTGGCAATTAAAAGATAATTTTGGGTCAAATATTAATCCTAAGTACTTATATTAAGTGACCCAGTGTACGGGCTGGCCAAAACGAGTAACACTTCCTGTTAGAGATTAAAAAAATTTCCGCGTAAATAGCATACAGGCCGATTTAGAGGCATTAGCTTTAATTTTCCAGGCGGTTAACCATTTTTCTAATTTATTAACATAATAGTGAATGCCTTTTACATTGTAATGTAGAACGGGTGTAAAGTAGTTCTTTAAAACTACTTGTAAAGTTGAACTCCATTTAGAAGTGATAGGGTTGAATATTTACCAATTAGAGGGACACTGAGATTAATTGTATTCCAACATTTATTTTTGATGTAAGTGATATGGCTATTGAAAGTTCATTTTTTTACCATTGATGAGAACCACATATTTAACTTCGATTACCCATTCAATCCTTTCGTCAAATAAGTAAACGGTATCGCTGGAGTTTTGGAGTATTTTTTTTTCTGAATATTATTGCTTGATTCTTATCTGTGTTGACAGCAATTCTGCATTTTGTAAGCCAGATTTCTAGCTCATCAAGGAAAATTTGCTGTGTTCTCGTTACAAATCGCAGAGTGGAACCCTGCACAAGTGCAGCGGAATCATCTGCAAAAAGACCAAAACTTACACAATTCACTTGAGGGAAATCGTGGGTTTAGATGTTGTACAGTATGGGGCTCAAAACGTTTCCCTGAGGGGAAATAATCTTAATTTGACCGACGTGGACACCATCTACTTTGACTTGGAAACTTCTATTATTTACACTCATGTCAATAAATTAAGGATAATTCAGAATCATACAGAAATTGAACTCTAAAATAAAAATTTCACCCGCAGAATTATCACACACATCTTGAAGAATGCAATATACAAATTACAGGAAAACACCAGATGGCGCGGATAGTACGTCACAATGACGAGAGTGTAAGAGAGGGGTATATAAGGAATGGTGGCAAAGAAGTAAAATTGTTCACAAGCGCTTTAAAAGCCTTTCAGTGCAATAACCGCATAGTTATGGCACAAAGGAAGCATTTGGATGCTTTTTTACGTGGTAGAATTATCGGACGACTGGAATGTGGACGTACCCAGCTGGAAGTATCCGAGGAACATGGAATCGCCCAGAGTGTCATCTCCAGGCATTGGCAACGATTCCAAGATGATGGTAATGTGAGCAGTTGTTGCAGCACAGGTCGACCACGAGTTACAACGCCAAAGGAGAACCGGTATTTAGCAGTTACTGCCAAAAGAAACAGACGGAGCACAGCATCAGACCTGTCTCGTCAGCTCTCTTCAGCTACCGGTATGACAGTTTCAAGGCAGACCGTGTACAGACGCTCAGGGCACGTTGGTCTATATGCTCGTAGGCCTGTAAGATGTGTTCCACTTACCGCAACTCACTGCGCCTGCAATTAACCTGGAGTAGACAGCATGCATTGTGGACACAGCAACAGTGGTCTTCTGTGATGTTTTCCGACGAGTCCAGGTTTAGTTTGCAGTCTGATTCTCGCCGGACTTTCATATGGAGAGCGCCAGGTACCCGTTACCACCAAGAGAACACCATTGAACGACACCGTTACGGTGGTGCAGGATGGCTCGTTTGGGGAGGAATTATTCTTGGTTCCAGAACTTACCTGCATGTTCAGAGTGTAATGATGACAGGCCACATCTATCGGGATGTCATTCTGGAACAACATGTACGTTTGTTTCGGGGCGCCATGGGTAGTGAATTTCTGTTTATGGATGACAGCGCCCGTCCTCACCGTACAAACATTGTAGACGAATGCCTTCAATTGGAGGATATCACCCGTATGGATTGGCCAGCATACTCACCGGACTTGAATCCAATAGAGCATGTGTGGAATATGCTTGGCCGACGAATTGTAGCCCGTCAACCCCCTCCCACGTGTCAACCGGAATTTCGGAGAGTATTGCTTGATGAGTGGTTTAATATTCCCCAAGATTAGATTGATAATTTGATACACAGCATGCCTATTCGTTGTAAGTCCTGTATTGCTTTGTCCGGGAGACATACTCCATATCAACCATCATACTAACCGTGTTACACTGTTTTTTGTAAATAGGTTCTTTTTTGAAATTTGCTTCAGGGAGTAAAAATCGCAATTTTTATTAATTATGTCAAACATATAGCATCTTTTTTGCTCTTTACCTTTTGTTTAATAAATAGACTTCACAAATAAGTCAAATTTGTTTTGCTTCTGTCTCTTTCTTTGCCTGAACTTCATTATCCTTAATTTATGGACATGAGTGTAAATAATCTTGAATGATGTATATGATATAGGGAGGAAATTTAAGTGTAATCAATTTATAAATTAGACCATCGTGCCAAAATCGGTCAAACGCTTTTGCCACATCAAGGAAAGAGACCTGCGGTAATAAGTTTATTATTCATACTTTCAATAATAATATTGGTAACTCTGAGAAGTTTATGGGTAGTTGAGTGTTTTGGACGAAACCCAAATTGTTCCGGATGAAAGACATTGTTGTCAACACCGAAAGAATAACTTCTATAGAAGAATAATTTTTCAAAAATTTTTGCAACGCAAGTTCGGAGGCCAATAGGTCGAAAATCCTACGGAATTTATTGTCTTTGCCTGATTTAGGAATCATTTTTATTATTGTGTATTTCTAGCATGATGGGAAATGATGGTAAATCAGGCATTTGTTAAAATTTTAGTTATTATTATTAGTGATGGCTTTAGGGGGGAGGCAATGAAGAGCTTAATTTGGATTATTGTCAGGCCCGTTTTATTTTCGAATGTTTAATTTGCATTGTTTTCTGTCATTTTTGAAAAAGAAACCGCAACTTCAAGAACAAACTCGCTGTAACTGCTTGGAATTGGATCTCACCTTCACGACGCAGTCCAAGTATTTGAGTTCACTCAGATCCGAGAACGAAAGAGGACCTTTGCTGTCAGCTCCCAGTTTACTGTCCAGCTCCTGGTGTAACTTCTCCTGTACCTCAGGGTACAGACCTATCAAGTATAGAACCCATTGAACTGCAACCGTAACAGTGTCATGACCCTACAAATCGGCATAGAAAATGTAATTCAGAAATTTGTAATAAAAATTATAATTGCATTTTTTTCACATTTGATCACTTAAAATAACTGCAGTTTAATATCTATATAGTTCTTTCCGCCTTCCATTAACACTTGTTGTTTTTATTGGTTTACAAAACCAGCTGTGAAATTATATCCAAATGATTTGCATTTGTTCAGAAATAATTTTTATATAATTTTTAATTTTGACAATTTTATTCATGTTTGTAGTTATATAATACTATCATAACATATGTTATGCTTGTTATGCTATAATTAAACAAAAAATAAATTATAAAAATGCTAAACAAATTATAAAAATACATTGTGAAAAAATTAAATGCATTAAAAAATTAAGTTAATTAAAAAATTAAGAAACCGCCATAAAATTAAAAAAATAATAATAAACAAGACACATAAAATTATATCGTCAGTAAATAAGTTTAATAGTAGAAAGCAAAATTGATTAAAATTTAAATTTATTTACAACAGAAATTGAAATATTGAACCATCGCATTCTTACTAAAAAATATTTCAACATCTTGCTTTATTTTTTTGAAGGAAAATTAAAATATTGGCAAGTGCCCTACAGAATGACAAGTGTTGAAAAATATTTCATTTGTTGTTTACTTCCTGCTGTCTTCTTTTTTTTTTGTGAGTTCATAACTTGCGTCATATATTGTCTTCTTTTATAAAAGTAAGACGATCGTCTTGACGGAGTAGCAGGACAGATATTAAACAGGACACATGTTACTCTGAATAAATAAGTTTAAAACAAAAGTGCAAAATGGATTAATATTTAAATATATTTACAAGTGAACTTGATATTCGTAACAATTCAATTGTGATTGAAAAATATGTCGACAACTTGCAATAATTGTGATAATTAATCGTTTTTCCTTTTTGCTGTATTGATGTTAATCAAAATTTCATAATTTTTCAAACTGTGTAAATGATAATATTTATGATTCGGAAATACATGTAAAATACGTATATAGGAGTTCTCTTATATTTATAAATTAAAAAAATTACACCTATATAGAAAAACTTATTTCCTCACATCTAATTAGTATACTTAATTCAGGAATTGCTTCAAGAGAGATTATGACGTTTGAATCTTGATAAAGATCCCTATCTAAAGATACATTTGAAGCAACTTGTGACTTGAAACAAGTCTTAATTTAAAAAAGCCTGAATTTAAAGTCTGATTTTCTTAAAAGTTGGTGGTCATCCACCAATTTTGTAGCCTTAATTTGGGAACTCTCTGGGAGTTTGTCTTGAAACCCATCAAGAGAAATTCATTAAAAATTAGATTATAAAATTATCTTGATTTTCCAAATACGTTCTGTATAATAAGAATTGCCTAGATTTTAGAAGAGGAGAAGGCAAGACTCCCCATGAAGATATTCATCCTAAATAGCAATTGCAATTAAAAACAATGCTGTCTAATTCTAATTATGGTTTCTTTGCATGAACACATTTATTTTTGATTTAGAAGAATATATGTAAATGAGGAAATTACCCCCACGATAAATGTGTCCACTTCTTGTCTGACTCCTTCCTCGTCGAGCACTTTGTCTTCGATGTGCAACTTCAAGAGGACGTCCAACAGACATTTGGGTCTTCTGCTATCGTCTCCCATTTCTCCGTTCATGTACCTCCCTTTTCTCTCTTTTATGATCTAATTTTATACATAAAATATGTTGAATTAAGAAAAAAAATATTCCTTATAGAAAAATAAATACAATTATTATTTGAGTTGAGTAGTGCATTTCATTTCTGAGTAGAATAGTGTTAAAAGCCTACGCAAGAACACAATACATTAAACGAAAAGAACTTACTTTACGTATAAAAAAAATAATAATATGCAATCTTTTTCTTTTATTTTTTTGTAGGATCTTCATGAGGGGAATATAATTAAGCAAAAATGGTTTTCCCTCGTCCGATTTCTTGAAAACAGTAAAGAATCTGTTCATTATCATAAGGGTAGAATATGGATGTCCAAAATATATTTCCCGTCCGATCTTTTCTTAGGAACTGCTACAAAACGGAGATAAATAAAGAAATAAAAAGTGAATACTTCAAATCAAGAAAAAATTGATATATTCAGAGTGTTAATGTTGTTTTCGAAAAGGTAAGATCTGTGAAGTCTATAGGTTTACCGATCTTTCGATAGGTAAGATCTGTTCTCAATAATGCTCTGTAGCAAATTGTTATTGTTATATTCATTTAGCTCTTATCTATGCACGAAATCCACAGATCTGTCGGCTACCAATAACATCAAATAAAAGTTTTATCATCTTAGTTTTATGGATCTCCGATAACGTTCCTTGTTGGATTAAAAGGAGAAGCTGCTAATACCCGGCTCTTGGTGTAGTTGCTATGAACACAAGCAGAAGCAATGAGGGGGGACTCGTATAGCAAGGATAAAAATGTTAGCTGTAGTTCCTGCTCCAAGGAATGAGGAGGCTTGATGGGAATAAAGATATCTTGTGTAAAAAGGCTGAAGTTGAAGATATCTTCTGTTTAGTGATGCAAACGATACTACATGCAAATTAGAGGCTATTAATCGAAATGAACTAGAGGAAGAAAAGGTGTCCTCTCAATCATCTTTGCAAAATTCGGTAGAATCAAAAGTTTATGAAATATAAGCAAAAAAGTAATAGTGATGATATGTAAAAGATGCTTTCGAATATTCATATATCTTTAATGGTGGGGCCTGATGGCTAGTGCTCTGGCCTTTGGTACCACATACTTTGATTTCGAATCTTTTCGGTGGTATGGATATTTGTCAGTGGTTCGGAAGACACACTAAACTGTAGTGTAATTAGCCTAAGGTGTGGAAACATTTACCAGAGTACGACAACCCGAATCAACATTCGCATAGACAATTTCTCAATTCTATATTGCGCTGTGTCTAATAAATCTGATTTCTTTAATAATTATCACACAGAAGAATATAGTTGTAAAACATTCATTAAAAGTTTTCGCAAGTTTAGTACGTCGAGTGTTGTAAAACTCTTTAAATCAATACAATAACATTGAATTATTAGCTTTTCATTTTATAAATTTTATATAAAAATGAATACAAAATATATACGATATGGAAAACTTTTAGAGTTATATTATTACAGATTGCAGTTAAGCTTCAACTTTCTTTCAACATTTGGGGCACAACAATTAAAGTGTCTTTTGCAAATATGATTGATAAAATTTATTACTGAAAACCGCTTAAGGTTAAACATTGAATTTATTAGTCACAAAATATATATTTTATCAATAATTTTGCACAAAATAAGATAATACATATTTTTAGGAGTACAATTCTTTTTTATAGTATTTCCTTCGATAGAGTTTTACAAAAATTCAAGAAACACATGTATGCAATAAAACATACAAATTTATATTCATTCTGTAATGAAACAAATAGATTTTAAGTAATTTCCTTTCATTCCTCCTTAAGTTCAACATGGAAAATGCAAAAAATCTTTTTTAACAATCGCATTAGGAGTTTTTGTGAAAAAAAAATACATACGATTATTTAACTTTATTTAATATATTTATTTTAATAAAAGTTGAATGAAATAGTCATCTTACACTTCTAGAGAAACCATGAGCTATTCGGAGGTGCGGCAAAATTTGTCTATAACTATTTGACAAGTGAAAAAATATAAAGTCAGACCATTGCCAAAATTTCCAAATTCTTGACATTCCCACTTCTAATAACCTTAAAAGAAACAATCAAAAGTATACATCTACTGCTTGTTTTAAAACTTTCATCATAAACATATCATTTCACTCAATATCATTCACTTGCATATATAAAGCACACTAACTCCTGAAATGTATGTAAATCATTTTTCATAATAAATACAAATTTAATTATCCGTGAATAAGTACTAGTTATTATATTAATTTCTCAGCAAAAATTTGTTACATTTGTAGACATTATATGTCCCTAAAGTGTTATTTTTTACAAGTACAGATACTGCTAATATACGATGATATACGATAGCATGTTTTTAAGTATTCTGCATGAGCTTTGTTTTTAACTACAGCAGCAGAAAGTAATGTCAGTTGAGTGCAAAATATATAAAAAATGCAATTGCAAGGACAGGATTTTGAACGTGCAAAAACATATTGAATATGGGATCGTAATTTAAATAATTAATAATAATAATATTAAGAATTTAATTACGAGAATTTCATGTTAAATGTTGGTAAAATAAGATGAAACAATAAATGTATTTTTAAAAAAAAATATATTAAACGAAATAAAAGTGAAGAAACTATAAGCAATATCCTGACATTAAGAATGGGAGACGCGTGCCGTTGGCAATTCAAAATTGGAGCCTGAATGGCCGAGTGTCTAGTGCTCTGGCGCTCGGTGCCACAGGTTTCGGGTTCGAGTCCCGGCGGTGCCATGGATGTTTGTAGTGGTTCGAAATCCACTTTAAGCCGTAGGACCCGGTCATATGACTGTAAGAGCGTCACGGAGCCGAAGTCAGGCTTCTACCTACGGGTGCTCCATCACAACAGAAGCTGCTTCCTTCCCCTTCAATCATGAATACGTATGGGCTCGTGGGCTTGGCCTAGAAATGCCTGCCACGTGGGATAAGAAACAACAACAACAACAAGAATGGGAAAAATATGTGATCTTCCTATGAAAATTTTTTTTTAAGTAACTGCTTGAATTCAACTAAATAAAATAAGTGGTCGTCCTAATACAACAACGACAGGAGCATACTTATGAAGAGATGAAACATATTCCTCGGCTTCTTTCTGCATAGCTCCAATTTTTACACCCAAAATGGATTCTAGAAAAAGAAAGTTTAAATGAATATTTGGTTGATTTTTAAATAGCAGACTTTACGTTCATGAAATCTATATGCGAAAAAATTGTTTTCACCTACTAAATAGTTATTTTGTGCAATTTAAAATAACGACTCTTAAAAATTCAAATTTGGATTCTTTTAATATATTCTTATTTATTGTAACGAAGATGGTACCCAACAAAATGAGGCTTTCCATTATGCCAGGTAAATATCAGTGTTTTCTTTTTTAATTCCTCTCATGGGTGGGAGAGGGGGAAGATGTAAGTGGCAAACATTGTCTTTCAAATGAAGCGAACACCAACATCATCACAGAATTCACATTAATAAGATTCACTTTACATTCATAATTACAATAGCAGATTTTATTATTAACAGGTAGTGCTGCAAGTGTCTTAAAATAAATTCAAGAAGTTTGTATTACAATATAAATGATTTAAAGACCCTTTAACATCCTATTTATAACAAAATATATTAATTGTAGTTTACATGGGAAAAGAGATGCATTGAGGAATTAGAAAACTAACAGCATAACATAAAGGTCACAAATTGGAAAACCCAAAGCTCGGGACAGACGACTTTATGTTCCTATTGTTAGGGACGTAATGAACCAAAATATACTGTATTACCGGGAAATAAGTTAGTTAGATTTATTGTAGGTATGACCTACTCATGGCTCAGTGGAAGCGTGTGCCATTGGTAATAATTATGGCTGAGGTTTAATCAGTTGGAAGCTTTGTTGTAGATAGTGTTTCAAAAAACGAAGTGACTCGATGGCGTTTGTGATGTTCAGAATCTTGCTTCGTTAGTAGGAATGCCTGACTGGAAATAAATTAGAAACTGACATTTATTTTTCTCTGAAATTTTTTTATATTTTATTTCAGATTTTCTTTTCATGTCCCACTTATCTATGAACAACATTTGTTCATTATTACTGTCAACAATGACTATTGTTCTTCAACAATGCGCTGTAAATTTTCTTAATGCTGTAACACTAATATTTCTAAACTTTTTGTTTGAATGTTTTTTGTTATAATGTTGTGTGACTCACATCCAGCTAATAAAGACCAACGCTGACAATAATTAATATTTACGAAATTGAAAGATTTAATTAATTTAAGTAAGTGAGATTTTTATGCGTATAGGGGCACTAATATTGCCACTTCTTTGGTGTAGACCGATATCTTAATGGGCGTCATCTTTCAGATGTTTAAATAAATCTTAAATATTCCGTTTATTTTGTACAACTCTTTCTTGTTGTTTAAGTTTGTTTTTCTCCAGTGTATTTGCAAAAGGTGCCTGATAACCGAGTGGCAAGCGCTCTGACGCTCTGTCCCACAGGTAGCGGGTTCGAATTCCGGGGTGTCATGAAAGTTTGTAATGGTTCGGATTCCACTCTATGTCGTAGGTCACGGTCTCATATGACCGTTGAGCGCCACAGAGCTCAATCAGACTTCTCCTCACCCACATCATTCCCAAAGTGTAAAAGGGCAAAGTCTCAGCTCTAGGCCCGGTGGTGTAGTGTAGTGTAGTAGTAGTAGTAGTGCATTTAGAACACATATAAATTGTATATAACTACAAAAGATGGGAAATTAGGGATCTGAGACTAGTGAATCCATTGAATAGTGCGAGTAGAAATTGCAAACATTTAATTGATTTGTGGTAAATTAGACATCAGCAATTACATCTAATATATAAAATTCTCGTGTCACAGTGTTTGTTGCCAAACTCATCCGAAACGGCTTGACCGATTCTTTTGAAAATTTTTGTGCATATTTGGTAGGTCTGCCAATCGGTCGTAATCTATTTTTTAAACCCCTAAGTGATAAGGGTGGTCCCCCCTAAATATTTGTTAAAATTTCTTTCGTAAAACAATATAGTGGTTTTTTTTAATTTCTTAGTCATGACATTACAGCACGTGCGCTTAAACAAAAATTAAAGTCTTTAATCGGCTTCATTTTTTTTACGTTTATTTAATTAAGTGATCTTATATAAATCAACACGTGTTGTGAACTCGCGCCAACAACGGCCGTTGCTTTACCTGTATATATTATACGCAACGCTTTTGTGGGAATAGTTTTAATTTAAAATAGAAATATTTACGTGTTAAATAAATATACGTGTTTTATTATTGTTAAATGTAAGTAAAATAATAAGAGAACAAAAACTGTTATATTTGCACGTGTAGCGTGTTAATGTCTTAAGTTAATGTTTTGTTAAGTTATATTCTTTGCACGTGTAGCATTAAATTATATTTACACGTGTAGCGTGTATTAATGTTTAGCTAAGCAAAATTGGCAACTTTATTATTGTTCTAAGAAAAATAAAGATGGCTGTTATTGCGTTTTAACTTACAGGTGTAATTGTGTTGTAATTTTCTTTATTGCGGCGAATCTGGGATTCCAGTAAAGTAAGTGTTATTTGCAATTCGAAAGCATAAGATTATCGAAAGCAAAAACTTATAACGACAAACTATTTGGTGGCACTCTGTTACTTCTTTCAGGTGTTTTCAAGCAAACACTTCCTGCCATTCCACATTCAACGTACGCTGATGAGATCAACGCGTGCTTAAAATCATCGTCACTGTGGCGTAATGTTGAAAAATTACAACTAAAAGTAAACATGCGCATTCAAATGTTTCAAGATCCATCCGCTGAAACATTCTCAAAGCAACTGCTAGATAATGGCGATGGAAAAATTGCTGCACATGAAAATACTGGATGCATAAAATTTCCGATAGATTTCTGCACAATCATCGACTCGTAAAATAATCTCATCGTGTAGTTATATACACCCGATGTATGCACACAATTCAAAAATCTTGATTGGTCGGTAGAAAGAGCAATTTTGGCAGCAAAAAATGTGGACGACAATTGTTTAAATTCCAAGATACAACAGTTGTTGCCAGGGAACTTGGTGTCATACAAATCTATCGATACAGTTTGCGATGCCAATGAAGCTGGAAATTATCCAATTGAGTGTTTGAATTCATTGGATTTGCCAGGCATGCCACCGCATCATTTACAATTAAAGGTTGGATCTCCGGTTATTTTGATACGTAATTTGAACCCAGCATGGCTGTTCAATGGAACACGATTAGTCATTAAAAAATTAATGAAAAACGTTATCGAAGCCAGCATTTTGAATGGCAAGTACCGAGGAGAAAATATATTGCTGCCACGAATCCCTATGATTCCCACAGATGTGCCAATTGAATTCAAACGTATTCAATTTCCAATTAGATTGGCATTCGCAATGACAATCAATAAGTCGCAAGGCCATGCGATGTCTGTTTGTGGCTTAGATTTGGGCACACCGTGTTTTTCCCACTACACGTAGCATGTTCGCGTGTGGGTAAACCATTCAGTTTGTTTGTGTTGGCTAAAGACGGACTAACCAAACATATCGTACACTCCATTGCACTTAGAGATTGAAGTTGATTAGTTTTTAATTGCCATAATTAGTAGTAAATATGTAAATAACTATTTTTGATGCATATACACCTATTATATAATGTAATTTAAAATATGTTTATTAATTTAATAAAATACAAAGGATTAAATAAATAAACGGTTAGTGTATTATCATTTTATACGCCGTCATTGTCTGCAACGTTCCATTCCTCTTCCAATCATAACCATATTTCCACACACTTTTAGTAAGTTAGTTTTTTTTTTATTTAACTAAAAAAATATTTTATAGAAATAATTTATATGGCAAAACAACGTTTGCCGGGTCAACTAGTAATTATATAAAATTAATTAACACAATAATATAATGCTTCAAAATTTGCAATATAAAATTTAAAACTAATGCAACATAATTATGCATTTCGCGCTATCGCTTTTTTCAAACTTGATTTTTTGCATCATTTAACTCACCGCACACTATATCCAAAGAGCACAGAGACAAGAGGCTCTCAACGCTCGTGAAATCTTTGCCCGTTTCTTCATGCAGAATCTCGACCAATTTTTGCGCATGATCGTTGATGACAACGAGGTATCCTTTGAGCATGCTGCTGTGGAAGCCAGCAGAGAGCAGCTTCCTTTGCGCTTTCCACTGGGAACCGCCACTGCAAAGTACAATGAAATAAGTTTTTCGTGATGCTATTATTGATTTGATTTTCAAATATAGTCAAAATAAGTAAATTTTAAGTATAATGACCAATGAAATTGTCTAGCAAACTAAATGATAAACGCACATTTTGATAAATTTGACTTAACTGTATATATAGAATACAAATTACTTTGTCACTGCAGAATATTTTAATTAATTCATTGAGGTAGCATCAGCAGTTATTAAAAAGATTAAAGGAAGCAATTTTTTAAAAATATTTCTCAGATAATATAAAAATATAATAATAAAAATTAATTAATCGTTTTATAGTCAGATATGAGATAAAAAAATTAATTTACAAACATTAATTTATAGTCAACACAGTTTTCTTTTATTTATAAGGCATAATCCAGAGTACAAAACATAGCATAAAGAAAAATCAGCCAATAGACTATACAAATCGCATAAATAACTCAGATCGTTTTGAAACTTATTACATTTATTACGGAATTTTTTGCACGGCGAGAAAATATTTTATTCCAAAAAATGAAACAAACAAGAAAAGTGAAATATTTAAGGAGCAATATGTAAAAATAATCTTTAATTTATCAGACAGGGATCATGCAAATGCAAAAAAAAATTTTTTTATTTAATGAATTAACTCACCATGTAAGAATGCCAGTCCCAACATATGGTTTAAAGAAATCATGAAAATCACTTATTTCGATTATTCTTTTTTCTTTAAAAAATTCCTAAAGATTAAAAAATATATTTTATATAACAAATTAAGTTTTTGATTTCCAAGAAATATATTATTTCTTAAGTAATTGCACATTACATTAATAAATTATTTTGCACATTTCTAAATAAACTTAAATTTATTTTGAAATAGATTAAAAAAATTTTAAAACTTTGTCATTCATTTGACATACTGCAACGATATTAATAAGCCTGTAATAGATTAATGAACAAAAATTTATTTATTTTTAACAAAATTCTGATATAAAATCAAAGAAAATCATAACAACGAATAAATTGAGTTAAATGTAAAATAGGATATCGTAATTGAACAAACTCCATCTTTACAAAAGTAAAAATCTCCTACGTCAATTACTTAATTTAAAAAATTTTATATTTACCATTCTATTTTCAAAGGGAATGAGAGTTACACCTTAAGAATACATTTAACAAATTATAATAGTATGCAACATGCTTTCCTACCACATAAACAATAAGGCAGCTCAGTTAATTTGCGTAAATGTTTAAAAATAAGCTCTTTACAAGTACAAATAAACATACTTTTACTGCTTCTGCTTTGTGTATGATGACCAATCGGACACCACACAACCAATGTGTAAATAACGGTTGCTGTCTAGATTTTTTTGACTTTTCTTTGAAATACTTCACTATATCTGAAAAGAGATACTTTTATTTTTAATGTGTACTTTAAAAAGAAAAGACTTTATTAAAAATTGAAAAAATGCAGTTTCTTGATACAAAGTTTGCTAACGCATACTTCCGACGATTTTCCACTTTTTAATTGGTGTTAAGAAATAACAAATACTAAAATATATAAATGGTTTAAAAAAAAGTTAAGCAATATAAATTTATTAACATTGTCTTCATTAATATTACAGAAAATGTTAAAAAAGGATAGAACTCGATAAGAATGGATTTGCACAATTGTATTTTGAATTCTAACACATTTTGAATGATTTTGCGCCATTAAATTAATGTTCAATATTCAAATAATTATTATTCAAGCAGTTACTCTGCTGGTCTATTTTCTAAAATGTATTTCCCATATTAAATATTCATTGAAATTTTAAAAATGAAATAAACTATAACTTTTTATCCAAAATATTCTTTTGCAAAAATATATTTGAATGGTAACATCAATATATATTTGAAAAAATACATAAAAAAAGTAAAATTTCGAAGATAAAGGTTTATTAATATGTTTCATTTATTTATATAAAAATATTAGAGATGTTCAATTAAATTATTTAATTAGTATTTAGTGAGACCGAACGAAAGTTGTAAGTAATCAATTTGAACAAATGAAAATTTTTTAAACTGACATGCTTTTATAGTAGGTGATCAAGAATGTGACCACCAAGACCACTAAAGAAGACTCAATACCGGCTGACGCCTAATTGTCTCACTCCAGACCATCTCCAGAATTCGCCCAAATTTGATTTCAATATTGAAGTAAGTCGGAGATGGGCAAACTACGACCCGCGGCCCAACTCCGGCCGGCCGGAAGGATCTATCCGGCCCGCGAATAGAATTTTAATTTGCCGGTACGAGGCAAATTAAAAGAAACATATATTTATATATTATATATCCATCTACTTTTCTCTTTGACTAAATATTATTTTTTTTCTTCATTGTTTTCAAAGGACTGATGATATTTTTACTTTCTCTATTTTTGTTCTACACACCATAAATCGGTGGAAATAGCTAGCACAGACAGCTTTCAATCGGCAAAGTGTTAAAAGCAGAAGTTCTTTGTTAGTTATAGCTGTAGATTAGCGCCAACAAGTTAGAGGTTTTTTTTTAGAGTTTATAGAAAGTAAGTTTCTCAAATTTAATATCTCACGCCCAGAAAATCAGTTCTATGTTTGCTTCATCTTATATATGTGAACAAGTGTTTTCAACTATGAACCTTAGAAAGAATTATTTCAGAAATAGACTGACAGCATTTCGCCTCGTTCAATAGAATTAGTACATCTCACTTCGAAAATCAATATAAAGAACTTTTAAAAATGAAATCGCAATTTCAGGCATCTGATTACCATATTTAAATTGTAATACTTGCATTTTGTTCTTAAGATTTTCGAAAAATTTATCTTGGTCTTATTAAATTTTTTTTCTCGGATTTTTGGCCCGCGACCGAAAAGGTTTGCCCATCACTGAAGTAAGTGGTGAATTGTAGAAAGGAAGGTGCTACAGAAGCTCCTGTTCAAGGGGAATCCTTTTCCATTACCCTCTCCCCCCCAACTGAAAGCTGATTCGATTAATCACGCCCGCGATGTCCAAGCAAGAACCTAAACAAAAAATTCATTTATTCCTATGGAATTCGGACTAGATTATAAAATGGCCTGCTAGTAGATGCGTGGTATCAAAGGCTTATGAAACTGCATGAATCAATTGCCACAAAAGTAGCAGCAGCATTTGCAGAGACAATTACAGCATGCTCATTTGTTTTTCATGGATTTTATTTGCTGGTTATAGGTTTTACAGAGAAAACGCTTTACTCAGAACACTCTGTTAGTAAACATTCTGCAAATTCGGTGAACAAGACAGATGAAACATCATTTGCCGATGATTCTTTTAAATTGAGAGATCTTTAAACGAGACCATATTTACAATTATTTCTTCATCACAAATATAACTGTGGAGAGATATTGTAATCGGACGAGTAAATTGGTAGTAAAATGAGAGTAAAAGTCAAAATATTTATTAAAAAATGAAATAAATTTTAGACCATTTTCTTTTATTTTTCACCTATTACTCGCTTGAAAAAAGGTAACATTTCGAAAATTCGTTTACATTGATTTTTCCTGAGCAGTTTCCCAAATAAAGTGATTTTCTTCAAGAAACAGTAATGTATTTATATAAAAGGTTACTTACAGACATGCAAGGCGTTCTTTTTTCCAGATGTAACGAACAAGATGGAATCCATCACATCTACTAACACCTTGAAGACGCTGTGCTTGTTGTCAGGAACGAATCGGCTGTACTTCTTTCTCCATAGACCCAATATGGCCAAGACCGCGACGATTCCGATGAACGCACAAATAACGACTTCGAAGAACATGTTGCAAAATTACGCCAGTGATCGTTCTGATGGGGTAAAATAATTCAATATGATTTTATTTTAACCATTCTACATATAAATTGATCTTAATTACCCTTAACCTTAGACACATTTGCAACCATTTTCCTTATGCATTTGATCAAGCAATGTCTTTTAATACTAACAAAAGCCTTTCTGTAATTTCATTTACAGTAACTATTTTTAAATTATTAGTGTCTTTATGGAAGTTTTCACTTCTAGTTTTCTTATAAATACAATTCAAAGCATTATTGTCTTTTTTAAACTATTTTTAAATCATTAAACTATTTTTAAATTATTATTATCGTTAAGGATGTTGTGACTTTGATAACTCTTCTTTATCCAGTTTCCTTCTAATAATAAATCTTCCTTATTACCTTAACTTGTATACGTGTATAAAGTAATTTTATACACGTATGTACCCTTATCTTATGAACAAATCACAGCAAAACGACGAATAGACGTTATTCTACCAGGACAACGTCATTAAGACGACTAACTAGCCAACACCACACAATCTTGACAAATTTTTCGTTTAATATTGAAGTAGCCGGTGATGGGATTAGAGGTACCAACGATTTATGAAAGAACATCTATCAATTTTAATATAAAGAAAAACAAGAGTATTCGCAGAGATTACTAAAACAAGCCTATTTTTTGTTTGTGGATTGTATGACACATTATAAAGGTCGTATTCTGAACACTGAGTTCATAAAAATTATGCATTTTGGTGAACAACGCAGATGGCATTGCCAAATAAACTTCTAGATTGAGGTTTATCTGAGAAACACGATAGGCGGTTCACAATTGCCTCTTCATCACAGGGATAATTGTTGTGGGGTTATTATAAATAAACAAATACAAATAGGCTAAAAATAGTAAAATACTTGACAAAGTTGATCAAATCGAAGATAAATCCTGCCAGGGAATGTCTGGTACCAAGTATTAATGAAACAGCATATAAAAAGGAATTGCAGCATTTGGAGAGATACCTGAAAGATGCCTATTTTTTGTTTTATGTATCTAAAGGCCCAATTAAAATTGTACTCAGTTAATAAACAGAGTGCATATTTGTGAACAACGAGGGTAAACAGAGTTTAACATTAATTTCCCTAATTTGAGAATCATTGGACAAAAATGAGATTCTATTTAAAATTCTCTCTTCTCACATCGATAATTGTGGTGCGGATTTTGTAAACAAACAAGTTTGGAATAATAAACTATAGTAACATGATGCACAATGGTGATAAATTAATTAGGAATGAGAAATAACATTTTCTTTTGTTTCCCATCTATTACCTGCAAGAAAAATTGTAAAAATGTAAAATTTATAAAATTCGTATAAATTTATCTTACCTGGAAAAAATTAATTTCTCGAATTAAATTATTATTAAAATACCAGCAAAGTATCTAAAGGAAAGGTCACTTCCAGAAATGCAAAGTAATCTTCTTTCCAGATATATGGAACAAATTCTATAGCATGTCAAAACACGTTGAAGACGCTATGCTGGTTGTCAGGAACGAATAGGCTGCAATGTTTCCTCCACAGAGTCAATTTGGCCAGCACCGCGACAATTCCGATGAACACACAAACAACAACTTCGAAGAAATTGTTGCGGAATTACTCCAGTGAATATTCGTATATGATAAAAATATTCAACATGCTTTTAGATCTAGTTATCCTTCTTAAAAGATATAATTGATTTTAATTAGCATTAACTGCAACGTTTGAGATTTTTTGACTTTGTAAAAGTAACTGAATATCCTTTTACTTCTAATTATTATTAATATATGATTAATCTTAATTACCTTTAAATTTAGAGACGTATAATAAATTTGAGTTTTTTTGCTGCTATTTTCCTTACTTATTTTACACTCATGTCCATAAATTAAGGATAATTCAGAATCACACAGAAATTGAACTCTCAAATAAAAATTTCATCTGTAGAATTATCACACACATCTTGAAGAATAATATGCAAATTACAGGAAACCACCAGATGGCGCGAATAGTACGTCACAATGACGAGAGTGTAAGAGAGGGGTATATAAGGAATGGTGGCAAAGAAGTAAAATTGTTCACAAGCGCTTTAAAAGCCTTTCAGTGCAATAACTGCATAGTTATGGCAACAAAGGAAGCATTTGGATGATTTTTTACGTGGTAGAATTATCGGACGACTGGGATGTGGACGTACTCAGCTGGAAGTATCCGAGGAGCTTGGAATCGCCCAGAGTGTCATCTCCAGGCTTTGGCAACGATTCCAAGATGATGGTAATGTGAGTAGATGTTACAGAACAGGTCGCCCCCGAGTTACAACGCCGAATGTGGATCTGTATTTAGCAGTTACTGCCAAAAGAAACAGACGGAGCACAGCATCAGACCTGTCTCGTCAGCTCTCTTCAGCTACCGGTACAACAGTTTCAAAGCAGACCGTGTACAGACGCTTAGGGCACATTGGTCTATATGCTCGTATGCCTGTAAGATGTGTTCCACTTACCGTAACTCACTGTGGCCTGCAATTAACCTGGAGTAGAGAGCATGCATTGTGGACGTTTACGTTTGTTTCGGGGCGCCATGGGTGCTAAATTTCTGTTTATTCGATGACAACGCCCGTCCTCACCTTACAAACATTGTAGACGAATGCCTTCAATTGGAGGATATCACCCGTATGGATTGGCCAGCATACTCACCGGACTTGAATCCAATAGAGCATGTGTGGGATATGCTGGCCGACGAATTGCAGCCCGTCAACCGGAACTTCGGAGGGCATTGCTTGATGAGTGGTGTAATATTCCCCAAGATCAGATTGATAATTTGATACTCAGCATGCCTATTCGTTGTAAGTCCTGTATTGCTTTGTCCGGGAGACATACTCCATATTAACCATCATACTAATCATGTTACACTGTTTTTTGTAAATAGGTTCTTTTTTGAAATTTGCTCCAGGGAGTAAAAATCGCAATTTTTATTAATTATGTCAAACATATGGCATCTTTTTTGCTCTTTACGTTTTGTTTAATAAATAGACTTTACAAATAAGTCAAATTTGTTTTGCTTCTGCCTCTTCCTTTGCCTGAACTTCATTATCCTTAATTTATGGACATGAGTGTATAAAGCATTGTCTTTTGAGGTTATGAGATGAAAAAAGCAATACTAAACAAATTATGAAAGAAATCATGAAATCAGTATTTTGATAGTCAAAATCCACACTCAAGTAAATTGAGTGACACACGTGACATGATTTTTTTCCTCAGACGAATATTTGCATATTGTATAAAGTTTAAATCCAAAATCTAGTTACTAATTTTAAACATAATAACATTTCTTTGTACATATTTCACTGTCATAGTTTCTGAATAATTTGTATAATTTAATCTAGAAAGTTTTTACAATTCAAAAAATGTATGCTTCAAAACAACATATAATAGAAGAAACAGATAGATATTCATAATAAAAATGACATCTATTTATTTTTTTTACTTACAAAATTTTTTTAAATTCAAATTCATGATAGTGAGCTAGACACCCTACAGAAATTTATTACAATAATAATGTACCCGCAAGAATAATAAAAAAAAAATGGAACGTGTAAGTATGGTACTTACCTTAACTTATAAAAATATTACTTTATACACAAACGTATGCTTATCTCATGAACAAGTCAAAGCAAAAGGAATCAAACGGCGAGCATATTTGACATAGCAAATCTAGCAAAATTGTTAACCTAAAAATATCCTGAAAGCAATAGATGCAAAATGAGAAGTGTCTGTAGAATTTTTGTAACGGAATTCTAGTTATTTGTAAATTCAAGGCTTATGAATATTCATTCTAAAGAAATAATTGTTAGAAAACTTATTTTGACCTACCTTTTAGCAATAATAATATTAAAAATAATAATGATAATATTGCCCAGTTACCTGGTCTTATGAAGTTCTTCTTTTCCTCCCAAAAGTTTTCCATCTGTGCTAACTCTTCAACAACCAACTTCTTAACGCATGAAACTTTCTTTTTTCTAATCAGCACAACAATGTATTAATTTCGTTTGATAAAAAAATGCATATGAAAGCATAAATAACAAAAGTTTTAATATCAGGGGAGCGATTAAAAAAATTGTCAGTGTGTTGCAGAAATAAGAGATAATAAACAGCTATGTGATAATGTAACAGTTTTCCAACTAAGTTAGATTAATGCTTTCAACTGAAGTACATAGGTTGAAGTCTGACTAGTTTTGATATTTTGCCCTTTAGAATCAGTTTTAAATGAAAAGTATTATTAAATGCTCATCCCTTTTCAAAATTCGTTCAAAATTTTAAATGAAATTTCATGAAATTGCATGCTCAAAAAAATAAGAGATACATATTTTTAAGTACATTAAACGTATGATGCAACGTATATAACAAAAGTATGATGAATCCATAAACCTTTCGAATTAATGTTTGCTTTATAAATATTTATGAATTATTATAAAATCCCAGCAACCTCCCCAACGAAAAAAACAATTCTAATTATCTACAGGCAACAACTTCCGTTAACAATTAAATCCATTAATTTTTTAAACATTAAGTGAGAAGAATATATATCAGTCTTCACTGAAAAAAAAAGTATAGCATCATGGCAAAGTTTAAAAAAAAAAAACATTTGCGAACCATGGTGGTTGGGTTATACTGCTGTTCCCAAAAGGTTAGACCAAGTAATATTTTTCCAAAAACTCTTTATTTATTCTTCCAAGTTTATTTCATCGCCTTCAAAATAATTCCCTTAGAACACAATGCACTTATGCCAACTTTTGTCCAATCCTCAATGCATGCTAAAAAGTCATCGGCAGGGATGGCCTTCAAAGAGCGCGCTGATTCACGTTGAATCTCTTCAATCGACTCAAAACAACGGCGTCCCCGGGGTGGTCTTTTGAGTTTAGGGAACAGTCAGAAGTCGCACGGTGTGAATACTGTGGTTGTGGAACGCTATGGGTTTCATTTTTGGCGAAAAATTCACTAGTTTGGCGCGAAAGACAACATCAGCAAGGTCTCTAATTGTAAATCGACGGTTTGCAAGCACCAAATCTTTAATTTTTTTGACGTGAGCTTCGTCGGTGGAGGTTGATGGTCGATCACAGGGCTCTTCGTATTCAACGCGTTCTCTGCCTTCTTTGAACTGTTTATACGACTTCTAACATTTCTTTCTGATGTAGGAATACTACAGCAAAAAGGACATTCTACTGCAACATTCTATACATTTCCACAAACAAAATTTAATGCAAGTTCTTTTCACAATTAATTCAGACATTTCAAAAATCGCCGGAATCAGTTTTAGCCGGAATTAGTTTTAGGTTACTGGACAGTGCCAGTAACCTAAAAAAGAAAAAACAATTGAAATTCCATAATATCCGGGAATTTTAGATTGAAAATTGTCTTACTTTTTGGACACAGTAGTATATACATTTTGGGTTATTAGTAACTGTCTATACAGTGTTGCTAACATTGCATTAGTAGCTCGGTTTGAAGCTGGGTTCTAAACTCTAGAACGAAACGAAGATGAGTGATATATAGGACAGGGTTCACTTGTCGTCCGAATATTCCTTTTGATGGTCAAGAATGGACGGCATCTGTGCTTCTCTGAGAGCATATGCGAATTTCCTTTTCAGATATCACCCCTCTCTCTCTTCTGGAAGACGGATGACGTGGAAGGCACGTGATCAGGTGGAAGTGGTATTTAACTGCTGCTGGAGAGTCTGAAGAATCATTCTTTCACTTACTTCTGTGTGTGATGGGAAAGGCTGCGGATCTAAGCGACTTTGATAGAGGGCAGATAGTAACGGCTCGAAGGCTCGAAACAAGTATTTCCGAAACTGCACGACTCTTGGGTTGTTCGCGATCTACAGTTGTTAGTACTTATGCAAAGTAGATGAATGACGGTGAAGGTGTTGGACGCCCACACGCTATTAAAGAAAAAGGTCGTCGGAGACTGTCTCGCATGGTGAAGCAAAACTAGAGCCAGACAGTGGCTCAGCTGACAGCCCAATACAATGCAGGGCCAAGTAGAATAGTATCGGAGCACACTGTTCAGCGGACACTGTTGGATATGGGGCTACGCAGCAAACGTCCCACTCGTGTGCCTATGCTGACCAAGCGTCATCTCCAACTGCGCCTGCGCTCGGCCCGGGAACATCGTGACTGGTCCATGGATCAGTGGGAGAGAGTTGCCTGGTCAGACGAATCACGGTTTGTCATTCATCACGCCGATGGCCGTGTCAGGATACGCCGTCTTCCAGGCGAACAGTTGCTCCCTCAATGTACAGTAGGTCATACACAGGCCGGTGGTGGCGGTATTATGCTTTGGGGGACGTTCTCTTGGGCGTCTCTGGGACCCGTGGTTGTGGTGGAGCAGATCATGAATGCTACAGGGTATCTGAACATCATTGCGGACCAGTTGCACCCTTACAAGGTCTCTGTTTTTCCAGCTGGAAATGGAATGTTCCCACAGGACAACGCCTCTTGTCACAAGGCTAGAATTGTGTTGGAGTGGTTCCAGGAGCATGATGCTGAATTCCAGTTAATGTCCTGGCGGCCTAAAACACCGGATCTCAATCCGATAGAATACATTTGGGATGTCCTGGGACGGCAACTCAGAGTTCAATGACCACCAATTCGCAGTATCTCGGATTTGCGTCACCGTTGCTTAAACATCTGGTACAATCTGTCTCCGGCCCTCTACCAAGGACTTGTGGCATCCATGCCAAGACGGGTGGAAGCTGTGTTGCGCGTCAAAGGTGGGCCAACTCGTTATTGACAGGTGGTCATAATGTTTTGGCTCTTGAGTGTATACAGCAAGGTTAGATGTACTTATATCTAATTTTTCTTCTTTTAAGTGATAGATGGTCTTAGTTACTATTTTCCGTTACGTTGTAAAATATTTTTTTTTGAAACTAAGTTCCTTAAACATTTGTTTAAACATTGTCTTTTTATGGTATCAGAAAACTCGCATAGTTGCATTAATAGTTATATGCTAACTATCTATTAAATGGTAACATTGGCTCAATGAAAGTCACATTGCGCGTCAAGCGTTTGAGAGTTAAAAATTGGCCAACTTCGAGCTATAGCTTCTAGCGTTGTGCCTTGCGAATGGTCAACGTTTTACGCTGCACGAAGTTATGTCCTGTTGTGAAAGAGGCTTTAAGTATTCATGATGTTTACCCTCCGGTATAACATAAAATGAACTTAAAAATATCTATTCTATATTTTTGGGTGTCTGTCTGAAATTATTTTTAATAAAAGGTGATAAATTTCAAATAATTTTAAGTTATTAAGGTCAAAACTGATACTAGATTGTATAATATTATAACTAGTGACTGTTTAACATACGCATTTCAGTTGGAAAATACAGATCTAACTTGGGTTTGGAACTGCTGCAGTACCACATAGCCGTTTTTTTTTTATTTTTTAGTTATGTGTCATATTGGCAAGTCTTTTGAGGACTACTACTGTGCCCAAAAAATTCCGTAGTTCCATAAGCCCCGTGAATATTGAATTGAAAATTGGTCTTTCATTTTGGACACAGTAGTATCTTTATTCTAAAGCTGCCTTAAAATTAAACATTTCGTTATTTCAATTACATTTTTTGTCATATTATCTTAACATATTGTTGTGTTGATTAGAACAAGAATGTTTCTTTCGTTCGATTTCAAAATATTGACCTGAAAAGGTAACCCGGAAGAAAAATGTTTGTTCGGAAAAGAACATCAAGAAACTTAGACGGTCCATGGGATGGACAATGCTCTTTTCTTGTTCCTAATTGATAGATAAAAGGGATAGAAAAAGAATGAATTGCTATTAAACCTTGAATTTACAAACCATTAGAATTCTGTTAAAAAACCACTAAAGTCACTTTTTAGCTTTCTACAAATTATTATTTACTACTTGAAAATTTTTATGTTTAAATTTGCACTAGTTTCTAATGCCAGATTCTACACTTCGCTTTGCATTGGCTTATTTTTCAGATCGACTTTTTCAAAGAACATACAAGATTAAGTGATAGTGATTTAGTGACGTCTTTATTAGTGATCTAGTGATATCTTTTTTAGATTGATGGTTATGGATTTATTACTATTTCTTAATATCTATAGAAATGTAAGGAAAATTGATAATATTTGCAAAAACAAAAATATTTCAATTGTTTTATGGCAACTGAATAAGGAAGAGATATCAAAGAGGAATTAGCTTTGAAAACAATATTGACATTTAAAAGATAGTTATCGTATAGCTATAGACGTAATTAGTACGTGAGTGCTTCTAATAACATCAAACAGCAAATGTTGATTACCTATTTAAAGAAAATAGTTACAAATTATCTTCATTGTAGCGCTGAATAGTAAATAAGATCCTCTATCTCTTAAATAAAGAAAATTTAGAAATAAGAGCATCTCAAACTGCTGTCCCCTCTCTGAAAATTGACTCGAGTAATTCTGTAACATGCTCTTCATAGTTGCCGTATGTTTATTCATCGTAAGCTTCACGGCACTGCTTAAGTTGTCTTTTTGGAAGAAGATGCGCACACGATTGTTTCCTGACAACAAATACAGCGTCTTCAACGTTCTACGAGATGCCGCGGAGTACAACTTTGTGGGGACATCTGGAAACAGCCCCTTGTGTATCGGTAAGTGTAGAAACTTGCTTGAAGAAACATTACTGTTTTTAAAACAAAGAAAGCAATAGGAAGCAATTTTTTTTCACCTATAGCTTTCTCGAGAAAATAGTAGGTGAAAGAAAATCTGTCGTGAAATTTTTAATTCACTTTCGTTATTATTTTATCAACTTTTTCTGTAATTTTATTTTCTGTTATTCGACTCGCATTTGTCTATTTACATTAACCTCAAGACAATTCTGCACATGTTGAAGAGGGAATTGTAAACAGCGTTTAGTTTTCGTCCAATGGTCCTCAACCTTCAATGGATCATTGGGAAAGTCATATGTGAATGTTTGGTGAACGATGGAAATGAGATCTTGGTTTCGAGTAAATCATATGCGCTTTGATAATAAGCAATTGTATTCAAAAGCAACAAATGATCGCCATTTAGTGTTCCCTGCAAATGCTGAGGATATCTTAATAGAAATTAAATGCAGACAATTCATAAATCCATGTACAGTTCATCCGCTTGCAGGCCGTTATAAAATCTGGCCTGATGTTCATTGAAATCATTGAATATCTGAAATATTTTAGTCTGGCTTGGACACCGCTGGCGTTCATGATCAATTTAGCTTTCAGTGTGATGCCCACGGAAAGGGGATTGCACATGACACTTTCAAAGGAAATACTGTGCAACCTAGGTGATTGTCGATTTACTGCAGTTCGTACGATTTCTCAGTATTGAGACATGGACGATTGTAGAGAAGATACTTTCGAAGCTTCTCATCCAAATTTTAGGGAATGGAATTAGAGAACAATTTCAGAGTATTGGAAGGAATTATCTCAGAGAGGAATCTTTTGGAATAGATTTCCTCCTAGCTCCTTTTGTAGAAAAGCTTCGTTAATAGGAAAAATCTTGGAAGCGTAAATTATCCAATAAAGAATGGAAATCTTACAAATAGATTTCAAAAGAAAATCAATGGAACATAACAGAAGACGGACTCTATGTTACAAAATTAATGAAAATTAGACTAATACCGAAAGATTTATTAAACATTTAAGCATCAATAAATTATTTTATATTACTGCTAAATTTATGCAATAAAAAGAAAGCTATATGAGATTTATTATATATCAATATTAAAAACATTTTCTAGAAAATTAAAATGGATTGATTTTAAACTATGAAAAAATGCTATTAAAATTCATGATCCATACAATTTTTTTATTAAAATTTTTGTGTCATTATAGATAATAATTTAAAAGAAATGCAAGTTTCTTTATGAATTGCCTTTTTTTTTTTGTATAATGAATATTAATTCATTGGCGCAATGTCATTCAAAATGTGCCAACGTTCGAAATTCAATTGTGTCAATCCATGTTAATCCATTTCAAACATTTTTAACTCATTCTGTTAAAAATGGAGACAATGTTAATGAATTTATATTGTTTAACTCTTTTAAAAATATTTATTTTTTAAGGTATTTATTATTTTATAACATCAATTAGAAAGTGCAAAATCATCGGATATATGTGTTAATAAACTTTGTATTATGAAACTGCTCTTTTTTATTTTTTAAAAGTACAAATTAAATAAAAAAATTTGAAATTAGAAGTTAAATTGCATGCAATTCTAAAGGTTTATGTTTTTTTTTATTAGTTATTTCATTTAATTAATGTATCTCTTTTCAGATCTATTGAAATATTTCTGTGAAAAATCAAAAAAATTTAGACAGTATCCGTTATTTACATATTGGTTGTGTGGTGTCAAATTGGTATTCATACATAAAGCAGAAGCAGTAAAGGTACTATATAAAAAGAGCTTATTTCTGAAAATTTAAGCATAATGAACTGACCTGCCTTATTTTTTATGTGGTAGGAAAATATGAAATATATTATTAACAATGCGTTCTTAAGGATTATCTTCATTTTAAAAATTTAGTATTCTGCATAAAAAAATTTAAACTTAAGTTTGTGTAGGTGGAGAAATTCAATTACGATAGTAAATTTTAGATTTACATCAGCTTTTTGACTGTCATGTTTTTCTTGAATGTTTTTATAATTTTGTTAAATAAATTAATTTTTATTTATTAATCTATTACTGGCTTATTATCATCGTTGCAGTATGACAAATTTTAAAAGTTTTTTTTTTCTATTTCTAAATAAAGTTAATATTATTTAAAAAGATAAATAAAAGATAAAAAGATAAAAGTTAAAAAAACCACTTTTTTATATATTAATTGGAAATGAAACTTAATTTGTTATCTTTTATTTATTTTGATCAAATACTCGTGATCCTGCTACGTTTTAAGCTTACTATGTTACTCCCTATGGTATTAATTTCCTAGCCTAATTCACATTTGAAATTCTACATGGAGTATCATTTAATACACTCAACTACAAATTGTAATATATATATATATATATATATATATTTTTTGGGGGGGTTCACATCAATTGACTTAGTTTAAAACACTTAATTTGAAATGATTGTTATTGATGTCTTGATTGAGTGATTTGTTTAATCTGTTATCATGTCGTATAATTGTAATAGTCTAAACCGTTCCAGCAAAATGTAATAAATTTATAAATAAAATGTTAATTTCGTAGAACCATTTTATTTAAGGCAAAGGATACCGTTTTTCCATATTCTCCGATGTTTGCTGTCAACTAATAATATATACATTATTTTGAATTGTTTGAAGTAATCTAAAACGTATCTAACAGTGCCACACAACACAACTTTTAAAGAAACTTGGAAAAATGTGATGAATTATTTTAGGATTTGCTGTCAGTTTTTTTCTTAACGTTTTTTTTCACTTTAATGGAATGAGTCTGCCAAATAAATTTTTTAATTCCGAACTTACTTAATATGTACGTTGGTAATGTTTCACTAAAGCATTCAATATGGTAGTCAATTGCAAAAATTTGAAAGTTAATTTGAGTAATAAAGTATTATAATTAATATGTTTAGCTCAAAATTTTCAATTTTTTTCTCATAATCCATTACCATAATAAATAAATATAAAAATTTAGTCCTGAAATTAAATAAATTTCATAAGATTTTTAATTTAAAGTGTTTAATGCAGCAGAATAATGAAATGCAGAATACATAAAAATGCTGGTAGTTTAATTCGTTTGATGAAACTTTATTACTTAATGCTTCTCTAAATTAATGCTACAATATTGCAACTTGTTTAACTCTGTTATATCTCATTATTTTCGTATTTTTCAGTAACATAAACACAATAACAGAAAGAAAAATGCAATACACATTAGAAAAATAAAACATTTTTTTTTTTAATTTTCAGGATCTTTTGAAAGAAAAAAGAATAATTGAAAAAAGTACTTTTTATGATTTCATGAAGCCATATGTTGGGACTTGTGTTTTTACATGGTGAGTAAAAATGCATTAATTCAATAAAACTGCTTATACGCTATACAGTTGCACGTTATCTGATTGATAATATTAAAATAATTTTAACATATTGCTCCTTAAATATTGCAATTTTCTTGTTATTTTCATCTTTTTGAATAAAATAGTTTTCTCGAGGTGCATAGAATATTTTAGGTTTCAATGAGATTATGAGACTTATTGATATTCTATTAAATACATATTTTATGAGATTTTATAACTAGATAATTTCAGAGATTTGGTTGACCTAATGTTTGATTTTTTTTTAATTTTAATTTTTTAGGCACTGAATTATCAATTATAAAGAAAAAATATTGTGTTGAAAATATTTTGACAGTTAAAAATTGAAATTTTTATGATTATGACGTCTGCAACAGTTTTACTTTTAATATTTCAAGTTTTGTTCACTCGAAAGCATTTGATTAAACGTTCTCGATAAATGACAAATCTAAAGAAAGTGCTAGCCAGGGCACAATCACTCTCCTTTTGTACCGAAAAACTCAGTGCAGCTCGTACACTATTCTATCGAGCATAATTCTGTGGAAAAGTGTTGTAACAATTACCTCGAAAATATAACACCCATTTTAACCAAACAAGCTCGGTATATAAAAGCTCATATAAGCTCACTGCTGACACTTCCTTTAACGAGTAAGAGACAGTAACTCTACTTCTCCTGTAACTCTCTGTGGCATTGGGGAGAAATGGTTAGTAGCCCTGGAGTAGGAGTCTCCACCGGAAAGAAGTACAGCGCAACGTCCGCGTCTGTTATGAAATGTTTAGTTCACAGCTTCTCATCCCGAGAAGCTCTCATTAACATCTCAATCAAGCTCTCATCATCTCATCTCAAGCTCTCATTAACTCAATCCTGCATAATAGTCGACCTATAGTTCCTCACGCAAAGAGCAGTTTTGTGCGTCAGTTTTTCGGCTTAGAAGTGGAATTCTTTCACGAATCTATAATTATATGTCTTTAAACGTGTTAAATAGTGTCTGTCGTTAATTGGACGTATGCTGTGCTTGTGCCTGTGTAAATAAAGCTGCGAGTTCTCAAATTTGTGTCTCAAATCTTAACCCAAACACACCCAGCACAATCTGTACGGCCATCTAGTACAATTTTACACTGCAGTACTTATCAATTACTCTCTTAAATCTCACTATAAATCGATTAATAAATTTATAATAGTATAATAGTTTAATATTTTTATAATAGTCATCTGAGGAATATTAAAAAAAAGGCTTTCGTGAAATTTCTTTAATTACTGCTGATATTCTTCAGTGAATTAATTAAAATATTCTGCTGTGACAAAGTAATTTGCATTTTAAATATACAGTTAAGTCAAATTCAACAATATGTGCGTTTATCACATAATTTAGAAGAAAATTCCGCAAAATTTATTGATCTTGATGTTATTTAAAAATCGAGTATGAAATCGAGTACATCACGAAAAATGTATTTCATTGCACTTTGCAGTGAGAGTTCCCAGTGGAAAGAGCGAAGGAAGCTGCTCGCTGCTGGCTTCCACAGCACCATGCTCAAAGGATACGTCAATGTCTTCAACGAGCATGCGCAGAAGTTGGTCGAGTTTCTGCACGAGGAAACGGGCAAAGAATTCACGTGCGTTGAAAGACCCTTTTCTCTGTGCTCCTTGGATATAGTGTGCGGTGAGTTAAAGGCTGCAAACAAACTAGTTTGAATAATTCGATGACATGAAATGCAAAACGATGTTAAATATGTTTTAAATTTTTAATGCAAAATTTGAATCATTATATTATTATATTAATTAATTTGATGTTATTTGTAATTGCTATTACATTTTTTTTCAATTTTTTTTCCCTAAGATTCGCGAATGCAATTTTTTTAATGATTAAGAAAGTAGATTTCATTGTTTTCAATGACGTGCACACAGATGTAAATTTTCGCTGGTACATTTTACCCTTGTTATCCAAAAAAAAAAAAACCTTTTAAGCTGTGAGAACTTAACTGAAAGGATAAAGCAGTTTAATGTTAAAAATAAATTCTTTATACAAAAATACTGATTAATTGTAGTTCAAAAATATTAAAATTAACAACATTTTCAAACTGCTACTCATTTAAGAAATTTGTGTTTTATATCAAAAATAACTTTGTATTAAATAGGCATATCACTAGGATCTTAAATGATCGTTAAATTATTTCTATTGTAATAAAAAGCTCTTCATTTATTTTTTAAACTTCTGCACTACTTGCTAAGAATAGAATTTGCAGTTGTAATACAAATGTAAAGTGTATCTTAGTGTAAACCTGGCACCACTTGAAAAACTATAGTCCTCCAGTGGGTTCCTGCCCAATGAAGGGTTCCAGGCAATGAGAAAGCCGACTTCCTGGCTAAAAGGGGGGGGGCTTTAATCACACAAAAAATATCTCGTCCTATACCCTTCCACTCTGTCAAAAATCTCATCAAAAGATCAGTTAAAGTCCTCTATAACCGTGTTTCCCAAAAGTGCTGGAAGAATGCCATCCCAAATCTATGTAATGTTCCAAGACGTAGAGCAGTCGCTCATTTCCGACTAACCACTGGACATGACTGCCTGCGTAAACTTCTTTACACACTCAAAATTGTTCCTTCCCCGATATGCACTCTGTGCAGCTCTGGAGAGGCTATGGACACCACAAATCTACTGCTCTGCCTTACTCTGAGCGAGACTTTTCTCGCCGAGCGATATTGGGAGGCTAGAGATAAGTTAGATTAATGAACTCTGTTGCAGCATGTTTTGTTGTTTTCTCTGTTCTTTTTTTTTTATTTTTCGTTGTTCTGTAACTGTTCATAATCTGCCATTGGAAATAAAAAAAAAAAATTAAAAAAAGTGTATCTTAGTGATGTGAATTCTGTGCTAATGTTGGGAATCGTTTCATTTGAAAGAAAATACTTGCCACTCACGTGCTCTCTCATTTTCTACTAATGTCAGGATTAAAAAAACAAGTAATATATTTAAAAAAATTGTAAAGTCAATTCCTACTTTTTTTTCCACTCTATTGCAGAAAGTCCTTCATAAATAATTTTTTTAAGTCTATCTGGCGCCATCTATTGGTAGATATATGCAACTTAAATCTTAAAAAAAACTAAAAGTAATTAATTTAATTTAATTGATGAATTAATATTTGTAAAAACTTTATTAACATCAAGTGTCATCCACTCCAAGTTTAAAAAAATGTGTTTGAACTTGAGGGGATGAATAAGAAGTATTTTATTAACGATTGAAAATTTGAACACGATATATATATAGGGAGAGTGTGAGCTAATAGAAGGAATTGAAATAACTTAAACTTGCCTCACATATTATCTAACATCTGATTTTCTGTTACCATCTCCCTTACAATGTATACTGAATATAATGAAATCTACAAATTTATGTATAATTAGGAAACAGCCAATTTGTATTTTTGAAAGTTTTTACCTTAAAAAAATAAAATTTCAATGGATGGAATCAATTTGTTCACATGTTTTTTTTTCTTTCTAATGCAGCTGGCAAACACTTAGACAGCTTGGTCAAATTTGTTCAATTTAGATAATATTAATATAAAGTATGCTCTGGTAGTACCAAATGTTCATTCAAGCTTTCTTTCTTAGAATGCATTTTCGGTGTAAAAATCGGAGCTCTGCAGAGTGAAGCGGAGGAATATGTGTCGTCTCTTCATAGGTATGCCCATTCCGTTGTTGTATTAGGACGACCAGTTATGTTACTCAGTTGAATTCTAGCAGTTTTAAAACAATTTTGTATAGAAAGTCCAATCATTTCTGCCTTAATTATTTGTTAGGATATTGTTGATACTTTCTCCTTTTTCTTTCATTTCTTTTAAGATATTTTCTTTCTTCTTTTTCTTTTCTTTAAGATATTTTCTTTCTTCTTTTCTTTCTTCTTTCTTTCTTTCTTTTCTTTCTTCTCTTTCTTCTCTTTCTTTCTCTTCTTTCTTCTTTTAGATATTTCTTGTACAATATTTTTTTTTGTTTTAATATATTTTGCAGGATCTAAATACTGTCTTGAAATTGAAAGTTTTACTGATTTTTTTCACCCTCAACTAACATTTGTTTTTGCTGCTCAAGTTAAAATTCTAACTCATGTAGAATACTAAAAACATATCATCGTATATCATTAACACTTTCTATACTTGTAAAAAAATACATATTGATATATAAGGTTGACTTGGTATACTCGGTATAGGTATACTTGACATATAAGGTTTAGAAATAAAACTTTTTTCTAAGAAATTAATAGCTAATATTCATAGATAATTAAATTTATATTTAATATGAAAAAATAGTTTTTATGCCATTTATGTTTAATTGCCATTTATATATGCAAGTGAATGAGAATGAATGAAATCATATGGTTATGTTGAAAGTTTTAATGCAAGTAGTAGATGTATTTTTATTTCTTTGTTTCTTTTAAGGTTCTCAGACCTGGCAATGTCAAGAATTTGGAAAGTTTGGCAATGGCCTGACTTTATATTTCACCGCTCAATAGCTTACAGAGAACTTTTGCAACACCTCAGAATAGCTCACGGTTTCTCTAGACGTGTAAGACGACAATTTCATTCAACTTTAAATAAAAAAAACCTATTGTAAAAAATAAAAATTATATAATTAATTATATTATACTTTTTACAAAAATCATGTCATAGTTAAATAATACTTATTGTATTTTGCATGTTGAAGTTATCGAAGAATGAAATGAAATTGCTTAAAATTAGTTTATTTCATTACAGGATATTATATATACTTTTGTTTGTTTTATAACATATATGTGTTTCTGGAATTTATATAAGTGTTTCAAAATAAATATTATAAAGAATTGTACTCATAAAGATATATATCATCTTATTTTGTGCAAAATTATTGATAAGAGTATATATTTTGGGACTGATAAATTGAATATTTAACCTTCAGCAGTTGTCAGTAATACATTTCTGCAAACTTATTAAATGAACCCGCAAAAGACTCTTTAATTGTTGTGCTCCAAGTAATGAAAAATGTAAAGCTTCAACTTCAGCCTTTTTACACAAGATATGTAAAATCCCGTAAAGTCTTCTCCTTCCTTGATGATCCTTGACTACAGATGAAAATTTTAGCGTAGTTACACATGACTTCCACCTTTGCTGTGCACATAGGAATTAGACCATGAATAGGGAAAAGCTGCTTCTTCTTTGAACCCAACATTGAACGTTATTGGAGGACCATAAAATTTATATGTTCAAACATTTTTCTCTGGCTAATATATATATATTGGTTGCTGACAGATCTGTGGATCTCCTGTATACATCAGAACTAAATGAATATAACAATAATAATACAATGATACAGAGCAATATTGTGAATATGTCTTACATATTATTTTTTTGAAAACCACATTAATACACTGAATATTTACGTTTTATACCGTTTCCTTAAAGTACGATTAGATGGGTTATAATATTTGGACATACATGTTCTGATTTTATGATAATGAACATGTTATTTGCTGTTTGGAAGAGATCACATGAGAGGAAATCCATTTTTGTTTAATCATATTCCCCGGACGGAAATCATATAATCATTATTCTTTTTTTTTATATGTTAAGAGCTTTTCTTTTCGTTGAATGTATTATGTTCCTCTGTAGATTTTTACCATTATTCTACTCAGAATTGTATTAGACTATTCATTTCAAATGATAGTTGTATTTATTTTTCTGTATGAAATATTTCGTGTGTTAATTCAAGATATTTTTTTTTATAAAATTAGATCATAAAAGAGAGAAAACTCAAGTACATCAATAGAGAAATGGGAGACGACAGCAGAAGAGCCAAATGCCTGTTGGATGTCCTCTTGAAGTTGCACATCGAGGACAAAGTGCTCGACGAGGAAGGGGTCAGACAAGAAGTGGACATATTTATCTCGGCGGTAACTTTCTCATTTACATTTATTCTTCTAAAAACACACAAACTACAGTTCCAACTAATAACCCCCTGTTCAAGAAAATAAATCATAAACAGAGTGAGAGAACATAGGTATCAATTACAATTGCTATTTGTGAATATCACCTCGGGATCTCTGCCCTTCCCTTCTTCCAAAGTAGATTATAATTATAAAATAACAAAACTTAACTTAAATAACAAAAATATATTTGTTAGCATGAATACAGCAAAAATAAGAAACGACAAATTATTACAATGGATCCTAAATATATGACAATTTTTGTGCGTTAATTATAATTTATAAAATGAAGGAAACATTTTTTAAAAATACAAATAATATTTCGGCCTAGTTAATATCTCTAATAAGTGGCATGTTTATTTAATGTATACTTTACAAAAACATATATTTCCAATTAATTTATTTAATATTCTGATACCTATTATCCGTGGGTTATGCAATGGGAATCTTAATTTATGTGCGGAAATTATAGCATGGCTCTGCAACGATTGTTTTGGAAGTATTTCTGTAATTGAATTCAAAGAAAAACGACGCATAAGATTGTTTGCTTGAATAGATTGTAGTCTCATGCTGAACTCCGAGAGTTTAACAAGTGGATGTTTAAAAACAAAATTGAAACTTCTGAAAACTGCATACGGCGGACGATTTTCATTTTGTAAGAGAAGACAAGATTTGACGCAAGACATACACGAACAAACATAAACAGCAAGAAGGAAATAATGAATAAAAGATTTCTCTAAACTAATCATTCTGTAAGACACAGTTATATATATATTAAGATATTTATCAATATCTATAAATATTGCAATCTTCCGAAATATTTTAAAATCACAATGGAATTGTTCAGAATATCAAGTTCTGTAAATACTCGTATATTTAAATGTTAATCAGTTTTGTTTTATCCCTTAGAACTCTTAATTTTATTTTCCTGTTAATATTATTATTTTCATTTTAATGGTGGTTTCTTTTGTACCTAATTTTTTCACGATATAGTTCTATAATATGTTTTTATATATTTATAGCATAACGTATGCTACTATAGTATTATATGGCTTCAATTACGGATAAAAATGGCATAACTGTAAATTAAAGAAAAACAAATTCGGAACAAATGCACATTATAAATTCAGGGCTTGTTTTTTTAAACCTATAAAATCCCCGAGGGTTGATGGAAAGTTGGAAGGGCTACATAGTTTTTAGATATTTTAAGTAATCAAATGTGAAAAACATGTAGATATTTTTTTTTATTGTTAATTTCTGAATTGCATCTTCTGTCCCGAATTGTAGGGTCATGAAACCGTAGCGGTTGCAGTTAAATGGGCCCTGTACTTGATAGGCCTGTATCCTGAGGTACAGGAGAAGATACACCAAGAGTTGGACAGCGTATTGGGAGTCGGCAGCAAGGGTCCGCTTTCGGTCACCGATCTGAACGAACTCAAATACCTGGAGTGCGTCCTAAAGGTGAGATCGAATTCCAAGCAGAATTGCCAACGGATGGGTTTTTCCGGAATATTTTGAATTTTGTGTTGAATTCGCGGTTTATTTCAAAAATGACAGAAAATCTTGGGTTTCAGTCTTATATATGTAGGTTATTACAATTTTACAATATATATATTATATATATATATTTCACTAAACAGTCAACATATATCTATTACATGTTCTACAACATTGTCAATATTTTTTTGTGTGTTAAATACATTTATTAATCACTTCAACATGATGCTACTTATAGAGTTTACATCAGATTTTTAATTTTATGTGAGATGTAATTGGTGAATTCATTTCAGCATAAAAAAATGTTACAGCGCTTAAATTTTGGTCTAATTGAACATAATTTCTAAATTTGCTATCCGCTGAAGGGGACTAAAATCTTTTTTGATGTTCTCCACTGTAAGAATTAAATAATAAAACAATGTGCCCCATATGGTAAACATATATGCATGTGTGTGTTTGTTAAATTATTATTATTTGTTTCAAACAACAACAATTTTTGCTGTTACAGAAAGTGCTACTTCACGCAAGTATGTAGAATTAAATGATAAGTTTACATGTTTTGCTGTACATATTAAATCTGAATTTTCAATTAACAATCCCCTATATATAACAATAATGAAGATGTGTTTTCTTGAATTTGGTTGCAACGTTGTCCTCTCTCTCGTGTCATTTAGCTGTTCGTTACCTGCAATTGAAAAATAATATTTTTTTTTGCATTTTCAGTAAATGGGTTCACGACCCATTGAATACGTAAAAAATCTGTAAATTATTAAAATTCTGTCTCCAAATTTTTTAAATGTGTACATATAAGGCTTTGAATTTGTTTCATATTCATTTCATTTGCAGATGAAAAAAAAAACACTTAAATGATGGAATTATCCCTTAAGAACTGTTTTGTAAAGTTTCCCCTCCACATCCCGTGGGTGTTTTTTTTTTTTTTTTTTTTTTTTTTTTTAATTTTCGAAATATAGCTGCCTTTACAGGCGTTGTGAAAATTTCATTTTTTCTTCGAAGAGGCATATCTGTGTTGTGCAGTATATTTTCGTGACCCTCTGCTTATTATGGGAAATATTATATTATTCAGGGCCCTTCGTTTACAAACTGATGATATCAGGCAGCACACAATGCATTTCTTACTCTATTTTGGTTGCTACAATAGCTTTCTCGATGTATAACACAACATATGAATTTATTGAGAGGTTCTACTTCAATCTGCTTTGGCTTGAATTATTTGTTTCTTCCCTGCAGTATATATGCTCAATCGCTGGGCACACTTGTGCAGTTTGCCCATAAAATGACGTTTCTAATGAAGGAATTATTTTCTTTTCAAAGCATGCCTTACCCTGTGCATCTTTTTTATGTAGCTCACAAAAGGTAGATTTTTGCGCAGTTCATTATTAAAAATATATTTTATAAATACCATTCAACGAGATCTGTACTTTCATCTATGGGTATAGCAAATTTTCCACGCTGGATAATATTTTTAATTAATTGTTTCCTTAAATAATGAGCAATAATTTCTATACACCTATTAAAGATGTTTGTTGCCAACTGGTTACATCTTAGCTTCTCAAGATATTTTCCCTTGAAATATTTACTCATTTTTTAATACAAATATAACCAAACGTTTTAAAAATGGTGTGCGGCTTTTTATCTTTTGATATAAAGAAACAATCCCCAAGAGAAGATTCTAAACGGTTAATATTAAGTGTAACAATTTAAAAAAAGTTAAAGGTGAAAAACAAAATGAACACACAGAGCAGGAATGAAGTAAGAAATGACCATATGTCGAAAGAAATTTAATTGCTGTGTAGGTCGTATTAAAAAACAAGTTTCTAAAAATAAGGTTTTGAGTAAAGGATAAATTGAACTAATTATCGCCATACTGCGATCGCTAATTTGGCTCCAAAAGAAGAATACGACTCAAAATCAAATAATTTGGACGGCTATGTGAGAATCCTCCACTGTGCGACTTTGACTAGAAAGCACACCCAAGCGTCTGGGAAACTCAATTTCAAAACACACCTGGTATAAAGCGCATGCGCACGAGGATTTTTTCTATTTCTTGACTAGGTTTCTTTCTTGAACCTCCAGAGGTGTTCTCCAAAAGCAAAAGGCTTTGCATCCCATAAGTCTTGATGCACATCAATTTTACAACCGATGAATTTATGATTTTGATTTCCTCAGACTCTTCTGAAACCAGCCAAAATGAATGAAAGAAGCTAGCACTAGCATGATGATTTATAATGCTCTGGCAATGGCTTGCGGGCCTACATCTTATCACGCTTTGGAGCCCTCTGTGGGAAATCTAAGCAGAAGGATTCTTTGAAAACAAACACACTAAACGATTGACACGAGGCGCATTACAAGCAATCACAAGACGCAATAATGATTATACAAGATTGGCACTAAAAAGAACAGGTACACGTTTTGAAAAGTATGGTTATTAGTCAAAATGTTTAAGGAGAATCTTAAATCATAATGAGTCGAATTGGTAATAAGTATGGTAATAAGAAATGGATCAATATATATGATCTGTTAAGTGTGGTATGTAAGTATTGAAAACGTTAAAGTATTGGTAATTGTATAATAAGTAAGTAAGTAATGTATTGGTAATAAAAAAGTGTATATAATCTAATCAAGGGAGTATTGGTAAGTAGTATAATATTAATAAGACAAGTATTAGAGTATTAGTAAATTATTTGTATGTAAAATAAGTGTTGGCAAATAATAATAAGTAGTAAATATATAAATTTTTGTAAAGTGATATTATAATTAGTAAAGTAAGAAAAGTATTGATAAAAAAAATTGTGCATATGAACTGATCAAAATTATGTAAATATTTAAAATAAAAAAATCTTTTCTTTAAAAAAAATAAATAAATGAGACAAATGTTTCGAATTTTTCCAGTCTCATCTTGGGTTTTAATAAAAATAAAATTGTCCTCAGAGGCTGCAGCCAATCAATTAAAAATATAAGACCTTATTTCAGCATTCACATTACTTTATAAATTACAAAAGCTACAGCTGAAATAACTTCCATACAAATTTAGGAAAATAAATTCTGTAGAATATCAGCAGAATGTAAAAAGGAATGTGGTAAATATTCTGTGACTTGCATACGTATTACAATTTAGTACTATTATTAGAGTTTCTATCTATATAATTTAAAATTACATTTATTTTATTTGAATTGAAAAAAAGGAAGTACGTAAAGATCAAGAGTACGTATAGAGTACAAACTTGAGTACGCATAGAACAAGTTTTCCACCAAATTTTAATACGCCACTTTATGGTATGTTAAATAATATTCATTCCAACAACTGTCCAGTAGCTGTCGCATTCAATGCATCGAAATGCATAAAATTGTTTAAAGATTTTTATTGCATTACATACAAATACGACTTTAAATATTTCTGTGTCATCTCTAATTTTTTAAAATCATTGTTTCAGGAATGTAATCGAATCTATCCTCCAGTACCTACATTTGCCAGAAATATTACTGAAGAAACCGGCATTTGTAAGATCTCATTTTTTCTCTTCTTGTATGATATAAGCCTTCATTTCACAAATAAATATTTTCAAATATTGATAAATCTGATTGATGACATCCA
This sequence comes from Caerostris darwini, assembly GCA_021605075.1. Lineage (NCBI taxonomy): Eukaryota > Metazoa > Arthropoda > Arachnida > Araneae > Araneidae > Caerostris > Caerostris darwini. The sequence goes on from BPLQ01008652.1 coordinate 106,997, forward strand.
ATATAATATATGCTATAATGTTTTAAAGCTTGGGCCTGAATGGCAGAGTGGCTAGCGCTCTGGCGCTCCGTATCACAGGGTTTGAGTCCCGGTGGTGCCATGGATGTTTGTAGTAGCTCGGAATCCACTTTAAACCGTAGGCCCCGGTCCTAATAGGATCGTAGAGTGATGTGGGGGCATTGTTACACCGCGTCCGTGGCTTAGCTTCAAGTTACGCGAACCCCATGGTTATCGAACCCCATGGTTACAAAGTGAGTAACGTCTGTGCAGCTCTTGCCTTAAGGCATTTAAGACCAATCGGTCTAAGTGTTTGCCAGCTGCATTAGAAAGAAAAAAAATATTTTAAAGCTTTTAAAAAAGCATAAAATATTTAAAAAAATCTTTCTCTGGAAAATTAAATAAATTTCATTATTGAAAAGTTTAAAAAATATTTAATTTTTGAACATTTCTATAATTAAATATATTTTTTTTTGAATTTATATTTTTTTAACACGCTATAAAATAGTGAGCATTTTTCCAGGCGGATACACAATACCGAAGGGAACACACGTTGTTGTGTCACCTTTCTTGGTGCACCGAGACGAAGACGTTTTTCCAGATCCTGAGAAGTTTGATCCGGAACGATTTCTACCGGAAAACAGCGCGCGTATTCCTGAGTGTGCGTACATTCCTTTTGCTGCGGGACCGAGAAACTGCATTGGTAAAAGACTTGGACTAAATCTTTCTACAGCAGCGTGCATTTTAAAAATTAAACATCATTCCTAAATTTATTTTTATACAATATTATTCATATAATACAAATATACAGATATTTAATTTTGTTTCCTTTGTTAGAATTCAATTAATTATAACCTTAAAATATTTTATTTTGAATTTTAAATAAATTACATCCTTAAAATTTTTAATTTTGATTAATAAAATAAATATTAAGTAGTAATTTAGCCTTCAATAAATTTTGAAAAAAAAGTGTAATATAACAAACTGTAAGGAAAGTTTATAAATAACCAATATACTTGTAATAATGCCATTTCTAATATCTTGTAATAATGTCAATTGTAATTTCTAATTTATATACTACTAAAGTATATAGATACTTTTATTTTTAAAAATTAAATTAATTGCATCCTTAAAAATTTTATTTTAAAAACTTAATTAAATATTATAGAATATTTCATCCTTCGATAAATTTTGAAAGTAAATAGTGTAGCATAAAAAAATGTAAGGAAAGATTATAAATAACAATAATTTTATCTGTATTCTACGGCTGTAATCTTTTTTCCATCAACCGGCATCAATCACAAAAATTTCATTGAAAATGTGGTCCTTATGTGTTTTTGTGATGTTAATTAATTTTTGTGTGTTTATTCTTTGTAAATGATTCCAGATCTAATTTTCCATCAAGGAAATGAGTTCATGCATTTGAATTTGAACATGAAAATCTATCACTTTGTCAGGTATATGCTAAGTTGAAAAAAAAAGGGTTTTTTTTTAGAAAAAATATAACAAATAATTGAAATTGCATGTAAACATTTTTCCTTAACTTTTTGTTAAAGAGAAGCTTTATAAAAAATTTTGTTGTAAATAATTGTCACGTATGAATGTAACATTTCATCAACACATGCGCATAAAACCTAAAAACCGCAGAAATGTATTATAAGCGAGATCGATAAATTTAATACAGGAGAAACTTGTTTTGATATAAAAACCATAACATTTACTGAATTAAAATTACGCAAAAACAATTGAACAACTTTTTCCCAAACTAAGAATACATCATATAAACATGAATTGAAGTGATTATTTTCGTAAAAATTGCTTTAGTGTTGGGTTAAATCACAAAATTTTTAATTCATTTTCAAATCAATAATCAATTTTCTCATTAAATTATATTTTAACTTCAGTCTCAGCAATATTATTCACACAAGAATGCAGAATTACGGATAAAATTTTTGTTTCAAATATTGTCACATTCATGTGATTTAAAAAGAAGATCAAAAGAAAGATCAAGATCGAAGTTCAAAATCAAAAGAAAATAATTTTTATTTAGAGTAATTTTAAATCTTCATGCGGTCGCCGGGCAGCAGGTAATAAGGATTCGCAATTTCAAGGATAAAAAGCAAATATTAATTTTAAAAATTAGTTCTTCATTCTACTACCATTAAGAAATTCATCTCAATATTTTTTTGCGTGTGTTTCAAAACAGGATAAAATTAACACCTTATTTTGTTCTTCTTTGCACAGGACGCGTCTTTGCTGAGATGGAAGTGAAAATCCTGGTGTGTCACATTCTGAGAAGTTTCTCCCTTCACTCTCTGGACTCGAGGAACCAAGTGCTTCCCATCATGAAAATCACTCTCGAGTCGTCTCAACCCGCCCGCATCAAGTTTCGACGCAGGCAACAGTGAATGATTTTTGAATTGTTCATTCAAGAACTAAATTAACTGAATTGCTTATTCAACTTTTTGTTGTTGTTTCCTTTTTAAATAAATACATTGTATATTAAAATGACTCGTGTTTTATAAATTGTGCAATCCCATGTTGGGCAGAACTTAATTTCTTCCGTATTTATTAACTTGCTGTTCCAAAAATTCATGACTTCTATTTATTTACTTTCCATATGTAAAATAAATCTGTAATGCATTGTATAAATATAACATCAAATTTGTTTCTAATTGAATTATGAAAATATGTTGATTAAACATTGGCCAGAATTTCTATATGATAAGTGGACGAGGGATACTGGTGCAAACAATAGGTATTATCGATGCACTAACGAATATTCATCCAAACATGTCACCGGTTGTCACCAGAACTCAAATAACCAGTTCTGACTTGTTTCCTCTCTATCAGAATCCAATTACACAGATCGATGCAGCACTCAAATTAACAATAAAATATTTTTAAACTTTTCAACTAGTTTAGAAAATATAATTCAAACAAATTAGAAATGGGTTTGTCTTCAATTCACATTTACATATTACAAGGCATACTGTACCTTTTTATAAAACTTTTTAATTGTATTTTCAAGAAATTTATGATTCTATGAAGGAAATAATTTACAAAAAATTATTTTATCTTTTATCACAATACAGTAATTTATTTGTCCTTTGTTAATCCTTTACCAATACCGTAAATTAAATTTTAAAATTAAAAAAAAAAATAATTAAATGAAAACGAAATTAATTTCTGTACAAAAATATTTAAGAAAAATTTACTTTCAATAAAACACTACTGTATTACTTAACATTAAAAACAACATAAAACTCTTTAATCCATCGTATCCCTATCGTCTCTTTACAGATATGCAAGGCGATTTGTAACTATAAAATTTATATTTCAAAGGACAAGTAGATGTATTAATAACGTTTGAAATTTTCTTCATTCAATGTAGACTATTATTATGGATAATTTGATAAATATGAAAGAATTATATTAATTGAGTTGTCTCCGACCTCTCCCTCATTTAGTAAACAAGCAGCACAATGCAATAAAGAAAGACACAAACAATCGCTAAAGGCATTGTCAGTAATACAAAAAGGGAAACAGTTAAGAACAATAGGGTATATGTGGTGGTGCTCCCTAGTCATGGGCACACCATGTTCGCAAAGGGTACAAAGAAAAAAGAAAAGCATTTCCAAATATGTCACAAAAACCCATATGCTTATCATTTAAATCTTTTTCATATCCCTATTATGTCAATCTCTATAGAAATTTCATTATAAGTAAGATATATAACATTTAAGTAGGCCAAACCAGAGTAATCCTACATATCTAGAGATACCATTTTCATCCATTTATTGTACTAGCAAGAAATGTTTCATAATTGAGAAAAATGCACAATATTCCTTTGCATGCCAAATAATGGAAAGATTTTCTTATGTAATTAAATTCTAAAGTATTCTGTTCAGAATAACATTACATTATTAAAAATTTATAGCTGATTCAATGTTTTTCAGATTGTAATTTTCGTTCTTTTAATTAGAGTCTAAAAAAACGAATTTTGTTCAAATTTTTCCTTCAAGTAAAAAATTGCACCGTCTTAATTGGGCTAATACACATTAGAATTCTTATTTTAATACAGCAAATTATTTCCCTTGGATGATAGGGGGAGTTCTGCTTTCTGGAGGTATTATTTTAATGTTGCAGGATAGGAAATAACTTATACACTAGTCAATTTGGCTGTTGATGCGAAACATCGTTTATACATGTTGCCATAATATCATTGATGCACTTCTGAAATTCCCACCATTATCTTGAAGTGATACTTGAAGCAGAAACCAAATATCATTGAAAATAAATTTCCTATTTTGGAGGAATCATTAAGTTTTATGTAAATAAAATATAGGTTCACTTAATTAAATTAAAGTAAAAGTCCTAAAATCATTCCTATATAAATTTTTTTCCAAAAATCCTCTTCCAGTCATTCTCTTTCTACGGTATAATTGCCCTATAGGGTCAAACAGAACACTGACCTTTTTAAGAAATATGCAAACATATCAGAATAAATGTCTCTCTGCCATAGTCAAAGCTGCCTAGTTTACTAGAACGAAAGATTTTCATAACGATCTTAAAATTTACCACATTTTAAACTATATTAAATTTCATTATTTGTCTTATGAAAAATGACCTAAAATTTAAAGCGAACTGTTCCAAGTTATACCAGTATACGACCATGCTGTAAAAGGTACGCAGAAACTCCCATGAGCGATTCTTACCAAAAGGATTCGATTACTTCACCACCACAAAAGACGAAAGGTTCAATACATTTTGAAACAACCGCACAAGGGGTGTTCAATTTCAGAAGTTAAATTTCCCCTGTTCCTCCGCTATGATCTGCGCTGAACACATTCACAAGTGATCTAATAAGCAATTTTTTCTTTTTTTTTTCTTACCTGACTGAATAGCTTAATACGTTTTTAATGTTTTTATTTATACTTTTTTATTGTTAACCTTGACTTTTTTTGATAAGTTTAGTTTTTATTCTGTTTTAATTTTTTGAAGTCATGTGCACTTTTTTTGTGCTCTCTCACTCACTTTCACGACCGTTATACATCAAATTCAAGTTTTATTTTGGTTATTATAATTTTCTATATTGCTAAAAATATTTAAATCCGTGTTATTTTTTAAAAAAATTAACACAGAAAAATATAATACTTCCGTGTTATATTTTTATATTTTATTCATTATAAATAACTGAGATTTTATATATGTATAACTTATAGTTTTCCAAAACAAAAATGAATTATTTTTTACTTTAAATATATATATATATATATATATATATATATAAAAAAAGTAAAAAAATAATTCATTTTTGTTTTGGAAAACTATAAGTTATATACTATAAGTTATATATATATATATATATATATATATATATATTACTTTTTAAATTCGCAGAGCAAGAAAAAAAATGGGTGTTCCAATTAAACTATTATTATAGGTTACAATCTAGGTCTAACTACGTTCTCGGATAAAATTATCTCGTGGATAAAATGTCACTGTCTGAGGTCTAAATATTATGTATTTAAAATATTTTTTTAAACTACAATGATAAATAATTCTGTTCGAGACAATTTAAATTTCAAAGAGGAAAATCAAATGAAGACCAATAAATAGCAAAAAAAAAGAAGAAAGGGATGTAATTACTTATTTAATTACACATGGGAATGATATTTAAAATATTTTTTTTTTATTTCCAATGGCAGATTATAAGCAGTTGCAGAACAACGAAAAAGCAAAAAAAGAACAGAGAAAACAACAAAACATGCTGCAACAGAGTTCATTAATCTAACATATCTCTAGCCTACCAATATCTCTCGGCGAGAAAAGTAGAGCAGTAGATGCGTGGAGTCCATAGCCTCTCCAGAGCTGCACAGAGTGCATATCGGGGAAAGAACAATTTTGAGTCTGTAAAGATGTTTACGCAGGCAGTCATGTCCAGTAGCTAGTCGGAAATGAGCGACTGCTCTACGCCTTGGAACATTACATAGATTTGGGATGGCATTCTTAAAGGATATTTAAAATATAGGCGATATAATAAAAACGAAGTGTGATTAGAAGTGATAATATAACTGTAAGGAACTATATTACGACAAATGAATAACCATTGAAATAAATCAACAAATATGAACGTTTTCTCGTGATAATGATACATAATTTTTATTACTATAAAAAATAATAAGCATAAATTGTTTGGAAAACCTTTTCATAGTTTTCTTAGTAAATGTTTTTACAAGCAATTGTTCCAGAAATATTGTGAGAAATGTATAATTTCACCTGAATATTAGGGTACTTACTTTTTGTTCCAATTTTACTTTAATAAAAAATCATTATAATTTAATTATTTATCTTTCAGAATCTTTTTGTTACAGGAATATTTAAAATTAAAAAAAAAAGGAGATTTTTTTTTTTTTAAATTTGGCTTACTCTAAGAGGTTTTTTTTCCTGTTTACTCAGTGAGAGATGATATTCCAAAATTATTTGTTCTTTATAAAATCATTCATCTACAAAAACCTATGGCGTGCTATAATGGACCTTTGAATGTTTAGAAAATAATTTATGAATAAAATATCAATGTCTGTAATCTAAGTAATATACATTTAAGATAATTTTTGTATATTTTTAATTTTGTTTGAACAATGCATTTATATTTCAAACAGGGAAATAGGTAATAAAACAGGTAAATAAAGAGTTGAATACTTTCCTTTTTATTGACTAAACACACGGGAAAGATATTTAAAATCCATGTGATAAAATAAGAAAAGGAATGTTATTATTAGTAATAGTATAAATACAAGGAATATTATGTTTTTCGCTTTCAATGATTATTTAAATCATATACAAATTTCTAAGACAAGTCTTAAACAGCATCAATGATAGACTGTATGATAAATGTCGTCTTTGAAAATTCTGGAAGATTGTGAAAAATACTTAATTTTAATTGAGTATTTAGAGTGGTTTAACTTCGGTTTCATTTTTCATTTAACGAAAAAAATAATATTCTAATGAATAATTATTTTACGTATCTTTTCGATTCATAAATATCAGAAATTTCAAAAAGGAAAAATCGTGTTAACTTTACTATGGTGTTTTTTTTTTTTTTTTTTTTTAATTTATATAAATTGACTGAGACATGATTTACTAAAATTATGTTATATAAATTGGCTGAGACAGGATTTACTAAACTTGTTTTATATCTCTAGTTTCAATTTCATATGTCTTTAAAATCATTCATCTACAAAATCATTCTCAGACAGAGTGGCATTTGTGAGATAGCTTAGCTGGAAATCAACCAGGGTGTTGAAATTACCCCGTTTTTCAAAGCAATTTAGAAAGAACAATCTTCCAGAAGAGTAAGGGGTGATATACGAAAAGGAAATTCACATATGTTCTCAGAGAAGATGCACAGATGCCTTCCATTCTTAACAATTTTTGAATTCTGTCGTACAAATTATTCATCTTCGTTTCGTTCTGGGGTTTATAACAGAGGTCCGTGATGCACAGGCTATTCTGCCCCTAACGCACTGTTAGCAGCACTGTATAGACAATTACTAATAAGCAAAAAAGCATATATAACCCATTCAACATTATCCGCAAATGGTATACGGTAATTTTCTTTACACTTTGCCATGATGCTATAGGGTTTTTTCAGAAACGACATTTATATAGATTTTGTTTTTATTTTATGTTTAAAAAACATGAAATGAAGTTTTTTCGCAGATTCGAAGATGTTATATGAAGCTGATAAGAAATTTTTTTTCGGAGGGGGAGTAAGCTATAATGATGGAATAGAAAATAAATTTTTATAATTGCAAATATTAATTCGAAACGATTAAAGATACATCATACTTTTGCATTCCTTATGGCATAAAATGTCCTTATAAATATGTATGCCTAATTTATTTTCAGCATACGATTTTCTGAAATTTCCTTTAAAAATGGCTGAACATTTAATAATATATATTATTCAAAACTGATTCGAAACTGTAAAATATTAACACTAATGAGTCTTTATCATTTATACCTCAGTAGGAAAATATTTATCTAACTTCGTTATGAAACTGTTGCATTACCACATAGCTTTTCATTATCTCTTATTTCGCCACACATTGACAATGTTTTTTCGAAAGCTTCTCTGACATTAACACTTTTATTATTTGTGAATTTTTGTCAAATGATATTAACACATTGTTGCTGATTAGAAAAAGAAAGTTACGGAGCATTGTTGTAGAATAGTTAAAGCAGAAGGAAATTTTTGGGAGGAAAAGACATAAAAACTGTCCGGACCAGAGAGGTTAGAGATCTGGTCAGAGGGTTAGATAGCAATGTCATATGCGTTGTCCACCAAAATGCATAATTTTTATGAACTGACTGTTCAGAATACATCTTTTTTACTGCGTCACAAAACCCACAATTAACAAATAGGCATGTTTTAGTAAACTCTGCAAATACTCTAGCTTTATTTATAATAAAACTGATAGATTCTCTTTTATAAATCGTTGGTATCAATAAGCCCATCACCGGCTACTTCACTATTAAAACCAAGCACGCCTTTTTTCAAGAGATATTGTGGCGTGGGACAGTTAGCTGTCTTAATGACTTTTTTCGGGTAACACCACGTCTATACGTCGTTTTGCTGTGACTTTTTATAAGATAAAAGTAATATATTTATAAATTAAGGTAAACATCATACAAGATCAAGTGATACACATTACCTTTGATTACTTTTTTATTATTTGTGTGGGTACATTATTATTGGAATGTATTTCTGTAAATTGTCTAGTTCACTTTTATCCATTATTTAGATGAATCCTAGTTTTATTAAATGTTGTTATACATTTGTGGAAATGTAATTATATATTAAACTATAATAATTAAAACGTCAACTATTCGTATGTAACGTCTGCAATTTTAACGTCTATTATAACGTCGTTCGGTAATTACAACGTGTTTTTTACTGCTTTTTCCAAACGTCTTTAATGTTGTTAAATACATTTATTAACCCTGCTTTGACTATAAATCTAAGGAAAACTTAATATTATACTAAAAAATCACATACTCAAATTTGTATGAACTTCGTATAATGAGAGGAAATGTTATATCGCATTTAAATAACATAAACATAGAAAAAAGGTAATAATGCTTTGAATTGTATTTCTAAGAAGACCAGAAGGGAAAATTTCCTTAAAGACAATAATAATTTCAAAATAGTTAGTGTAAAACAATCAATGTAATTACAGGAATGCTTTTGTTAGTATTAAAATACATTGCTTGATCAGATGCATAAGGAAAATAGTTGCAAATGTCTCTATTAAGATCAATTTATAAAAAGATTATTTAGAAATAAAAGTATATTGAATTATTATACCACATCAGAACGTTCACTGCAGTAATTCTGAAACATGGTCTTCGAAGTCGTTGTTTGTGCGTTCATCGGAATCATTGCGGTGCTGGCCATATTGACTCTATGGAGAAAGAAGTACAGCCAATTCGTTCCTGACGACAAGCACAGCATCTTCCAGGTGTTGCTAGATGCAATAGATTCCATCTTGTTCGTTATATCTGGAAATCAAAATGCCTTGCATCTCTGTAAGTAACTTTTCATGTTAATACATTAATATTCCTCGCAGAAAATCACTTTATTTACTATTTATTACAAATTAAGTTTAAACGAAAGAACAAAGAAAACAGTCACGTAATTTTTAGTTCACTTTCGTAATTAATTTATCGACTTTTACTACCAGTATACTTGTCCGTTACAATATCACCACCACAATTATATTTGTGATGAAGAAAGAATTGTAAACAGGTTGTTTCTCGTTTAAAGGTCTCTCAATTAAAATGAATCATTGACAAAGGATGTTTCATCTGCCTTGTTCTCCAAATATGCACAATGTTTATTAATAGAGTGTTCCGAGTAAAGTGTTTTCTTTGTGAAACTTATAACCAACTAAAAAAAACCATAAACAACAAATGAGCATGTTATAGAGATTTCTGCAAATGATGTTGCTCCTTTTATGGCAATTGATTCATGCAGTTTCATAAATCTTTGGTACCATTTATCTGCTAGCATTTCATTTTAAAATCTAGTCTGAGGTCCATTTGAATCAATGAATTTTCAATATGCATTTTTAGTTCTTGCTTGGATATAGCGGGCGTATCAGCTTTCTGTGCGTGGCCATGAATAATGATTCACCTTGATCAGGAGCTTCTATAGCACCTTAATTTATACAGTGCACCACTAACTTCAGTATTGAATTCTGGAGATGGTACGGAGTGCGTCAGTTAGGCGTCATAATGTGTTGAATCTTCTTTAGTGCTTGGGGTGGTCACATTCTTGAAGACCTACTATAAAAATCCTGTTTGTTTCAAAATTCTCATTTGTTCTAATTGATATTGTTAAAACATTCATAAGGTCTAATTAATTGCTAATTAATTAATTAATACTAATAATTAAAAACTAATTAACAATATCGGATATTTCTCAGTCATGAAAGCTTAAATTAATTATTTTCAAAAGCATATTCAATATAAAAAAAAGAAAAAAAACAGTTTTATTTTGTTTCTTTCTACCATACATTACGATTTCGCTAATATTATTGGAGCACGCTGCATAAATTGTATATCTGTTCAATGAACCTCATTGTATTTAATTGACCATCTCTAATACCTTCTATAAAAATAAATGAAGTCCCTTAATAAATCTATTACTTTATCTTTACCATTCAATCACTTTATCTTCACCAATTTTCACTTGACCAATCAAATATATTTTTGCAAAACAATATTTTTGATAAAATTTTAAAATTTATATGATTTTAAAACTTTAAATCCATATTTTATATGCGAAATACATTTGAAACGACAGCCATCAGAATAACTGCTTGAATTATAGTTATTAGTATATTCAATATTAATTTAACGGCGCATAACCTTTCAAAATGTGTTAAAATTTAAAATAGGATTGTGCCAATCCTTTCTTATTCATTTCATTCAGTTTTTAACATTTTCTGTATTAAAAATGAAGACATTGTAAATAAATTTATATTATTTAACTTTCTTAAAACAATTTAATTTTTTAAAAGTATTTGTTATTTTTTTACACCAATTAAAAAGTGAAAAATCTTCGAAAATTTGTTTTGACAAAGTTTGTATTATGAAACTGCATTTTTTAATTTTATTATTTAAAAATAAAACTTATAAAATTAGATGGTAAAACGCCTGTAATGGTAAAAGTTTATTCATTTTTTATTTGTTATTACTTTTAATTAAATGTATCTCTTTTCAGATATAGTGAAGTATTTCACAGAAAAATCTAAAATATTTAGACAGCAACCGTTATTTACACATTGGTTGTGTGGTGTGCGATGGGTAATCATACACAAAGCTGAAGCAGTAAAAGTATGTTTATTTCTATTTGAAAAGAGATTATTTCTAAAAATTATCGCTAATGAACTGACCTGCCTTATTTTTTATGTGGTAGGAAAGTACCTTTATATATTATTATAATTTAAATAATGTATTCTTAAGGAGTAACTCTCCTTCCTTTGAAAATATAGTGGTAACTATAAAAAATTTTTAATTTAAGTTGTTAAATTTGGAGATTTTTATGTTTGTAAACGATGGAGTTATTCAATCACGATAGCGTATTTTAAATCAATGTTTTGGCTGTAAAGTTTTTCTTAAATGTATAAGTGGTCTCCAAGTGGTAATCATACACAAAGCAGAAGCAGTAAAAGTATGTTTACTTTTAATTTGAAAGAGCTTATTTCTAAAATTTTAAGCAAAATGAATTGAGCTGCCATATTTTTTATGTGGAAGAAAAGTATGTTATAGATTATTATAATTTAAATAATGTATTCTTAATGTTGAACTCACTTTCCCATTGAAATTATAGTGGTAAACATAAAAACTTTTAAATTCAGTAATTGAGGTTGGAGATTTTTACATTTGTAACGATGGAGCTATTTAATTACGATAGCGAAATTTATATTTAAATCAATTTTTTGGATGTTATGTTTTTCTTGAATGTTTTCATAATTTTGTTAAAATAAATTAAATTTTATTCATTAATTTATTACTGACTTATTATCATCATTGCAGTGTGACAAATTTTAAAGTTGTATTTTTCTATTCATAAATAAAGTTAATATTATCTAGGAAAAGATAAAAAAAAATTATTTATATATTACTTGGAAATAAAAGTTAACTTGTTATCTTGTATTTATTTTGATAAAATACTCGTGATCCTGATATGTTTTAAGCTTACTCACGATGATATAAAGTTACTAGCCTAATTCACCGGATTCGAAATTCTATATGGAGTATCATTTAATACACTCAACTAAAAAATGTAAAAAAGCTTTTTTTTTATGTTTCACATGAATTGACTTAGTTTAGAACATTTAATTTGGATTGGTTGTTATTGATGTTTGGAATGATTGTTATTGAAGTTTGGAATGACTGTTTATTTAATCTGTTACCATGTCGTATAATTGTATTGGTCTAAACCCTTCCAGCAAAATGTAGTAAATTTATAAATAAAATTTTAATTTCGTAGAATCATATTATTTAAAGCAAATTTTGGAATTGTACGTCATTTTCCTGTTAAAACAGTTGATGTTATAATTTTGTGGAAAATAAATTAATTTTTGTTCATTAATATATTACAGGTTTATTATTATCATTGCAGCATGTCAAGTGAATGACAAAGTTTTAAATTTATTTTATCTATTTCTAAATAAAGTTAAGTTTATTTATATATATAGATAACTTTATTAAAAAACTTTATTAATTTAACATATATTTACTTACAAAATAATATATTTCTTGGAAATTGTTGTATAAAATATTTTTTTTTTTTTTAATCTTTAGGAACTTTTGAAAGAAAAGAGAATAATCGAAAAAAGTGATTTTTATGATTTCTTTAAACCATATGTTGGGACTGGCATTCTTACATGGTGAGTTAATTCATTCAATAATGATAAAAGTTGTGCAATTGCATGCCCCTGTTTGATAATATAAATTTAATTTTATTATATTGCTCCTTAAGTAATTCACTTTTCATGTTTGTTTCATCTTTTGGGATAAAACAGTTTTCTCGCTATATAGTTAACAATAGTTATTTATGAGATTTAAAGAGTCTAAGGGTTGGCTTTTCTTTGCGTTAATTTTTATATTCTGTATTATACTTTATAAATAAAAGAAAACTGTGTTGAAAATATGCTAATGTTTATAAATTCAATTTTTAACATTTTTAATATTAACATTTATATCCTATTATCTGATTATAAATAGATCAATAATTTTATTTTTTTAATTTTTATAATATTTGAGAAATATTTTTATAAAAATTACTTCCGTGAAACCTTTTTAATTACTGCTGATGCTTCCTCGGTGAATTAATTAAAATAATCCGCCGTAACAAAGTAATTTGTATTCTAAATATGCAATTAAGTCAAATTCCTGAAAGTATGTTTTTATCATATATTTTGCAAAACAATTTCAAAGGTCATTATACTTAAAATTTTCTAATCTTAGTTATATTTAAAAATCGAGTGTGAAATTACATCACGAAATGTATATATTTCATTGCACTTTGCAGCGACAGCTCCCAGTGGAAAGAGCGAAGGAAGCTGCTCGCTTCCTTGTTTCCAGAGCAGCATGCTCAAAGGGATACATCACTGTCTTCAACGAGCATGCGCAGAAATTGGTCGTGTTTCTTCACGAGGAAACGGCAAAGAATTCACGTGCGTTGAAAGACCCCTATCTCTGTGCTCTTTGGATATAGTGTGCGGTGAGTTAAATGATGCAGAAAATCAAGTTTGAATAATGCGATAGCATGAAATGCACGATCTTGTCGATTTTTTGTCACATTTTATAATGCAAAATTTGAATCATTATGTTGTTATAATAATAAATTTCATATAACAGTGGGATTGCTAATGACACATTTCAAAAAAATCAATTTAATGTTAGCAATTTTTACTCGCAATTCATATTTATTTACTATTCGATTGACATTTTTCCTGCATTTGCATCTTTTGTACTTTTCACCAATTTATCTGCATTAAAAAAAAATCTTTAAGAAAACAAAATTCAACACCAAGAAGGATTTGTACTAGATAAACGGTATTTAGAAGATGTATTTACACATTTGAAAGATGACGACGATTAAGAAATCGGTCTGGACGAATAACAGTGGGGCTACTTGTGCCCCTGTATACATGAATGGCGCCTTTACTTAAAATCATTAATTGTTTTTCAATTTCGTTAATATTAATTATCTTCAGGATTGGGCGTTATTAGCTGGATGTGAGTTAAATGTATTTTATGAAGGGCAAAAGACACAATTTTATTAGAGTAATAAATTTGAATGATGCCGTATGATAGGGCTCCAAGAAGTTTTTTTTTTATTCGAATAATATATAAACAGTCTTAGCAGGAATATGACAATTTTACACATTTTCTGATAAAAAGAGGGTAAAGGTACATATCACAAGGAAATGGCCTCATGATTGCTACTACCGAGAAGAAGCAGCCAAGAAGTCCAACACTAAAGGTTTTCCTAAATAAACGAAATTTAAAAACGTGCGTACACATCTGAAAGTAGACGTCTATTGGGCTAGATACGATGGCGCTAATAGCATACCTGTATTCATGAAATTCAAGACGGCTTTAAATTCGTGATTTCATAAGTAGTACATATTTTCCGGATTGCACGTTGTGAGCGTGATGTGAGTCAAAAACACCTTTTAGGAGATACAGAACTCAATGCCAGCAACTTACGGAGTTTGAATGAGGCCGAGTAATAAGGGCACGAAAAGGTAAATTTTGTATTCGAATATAGCAAAAAGACAAAAAATCACAGGAATAGCCACTACTCATTAATGTCGAAAAATGGGGACGTGAGGAGATGTTGTCTCTATAAACCGGGGTCTAAACACACACTTCTGAGAGGGTGACCTCCGTATTCGTTGCATGATTCTAGTATATCGTGCTGTATTTGAAGCGGAAAAACCTAGATAGTGCATGCACGCAAGTTGGAACAATACAGAGAAAATTACGATAGCCCCTGCGCAGGAAGCTTCTGTTGGCACCATAACGAAACAAATTACTTGAGGAAGTGCTCTGAGCAAGATTCCCTGTACCTAATTAGAAATCATCACCACCTTCTATTTCAGTAGTGCCAAGCTAAAGGATTGGAATCTTCTCAGATGGGGCACAAAAAAATGTCAACGTTATTCCACGGTAGCAATAGTAAATCTAATTAACTAACTAACTTCCCGGCAGTACGGTACATGTTGGACCACGACTTCCCGAACAATACGAATCTAAAGTCGTATGTTCCGAGCTTTGGGTTTTCCGATTTGTTATCTTTAGGTTTTTCTGATCATTTTCCACTTCGTCAATTCATCTCTTTTTTTGGTCTTCACTTTTTGCTTTGCCGTGGCATTTCACCTTGAAAATTACAACAAATCTACGTTGAAATTAATATCTTAAATGATTCTTGAATCATTTCTATTCTAATAAAACTTCTTGAATCTATTTTAAGAAACTTGCGGCACTATCTGTTAAAAATAGAATTTGCTATTGTAGTTACGAATGTAGAGTTAATTCTTTGGTGATGGCGGTTACAGCTTCATTTGAAAGGCAGTGCTTGCCACTTGCATCCTAGCTCTCTCAAACTGATGACAGGATTTTAAAAAAAAATACTGAAATTTACATTGTATAATGTGAACTCACATTTTGGGGTTGACATCTTCGTTACAATAGATATTGAATATATCGAAATGAATGATATATACGTATATTAATAATCATTCATTAATAATAATTCATATATTAATAATCATTCATTAATTTCTCGCCTCCAAACTCGTATTTTCAAGTCTTTATTTCAAATTTCAAGAAATTAATATTTATTGGGTGAAATCAATTTTTTCACATATAGATTGCATGAACGTAAAGTTTGCTCTGGAGAAACCAAATGTTCATTCAAGCTTTCTTTTTTAGAATCTATTTTGGGTGTAAAAATAGGAGCTCTGCGGAGTGAAGCCGAGGAATATGTACATTCTCTTCACAGGTATGTCCATTCCGTTGTTGTATTATGAGGACCACTTATGTTATTCTGTTGAATTCAAACAGTTACATTCAAAAATATTTTGCATAGAAAGTTCATACATTTCTCAAATTCTTAATTTCAGGATATTGTTGGTAGTCCCATACCCACTTTCTTTCAATTCGTTTAACATATTTTCTTAATTAAATACATTCATTATTTTGTTTCAACTTATCAACGTTTAACATGAAAATTATCTTTGTTGTTGTTTTTTTTGATTAATATATATTTTAGTTACAATAAATATGTTTTTGCAATTTCAAAATATTCCAATTTCAATTGTCTTTTCTCAATTCCTTCTATTAGCTCACACTCTCCCTATATATATATATTGTTCAAATTTTCAATCGTTAATAAAATACTTTTTATTCATCTACTCAAGTTCAAATACATTTTTTTTTAACTTGTAGTAGATGATACTTGATGTTAATACAGTTTTTTCAAATATTAGTTCATTCATTAAATTTAATTAATTAATTTTAGTTTTCTTATAGTTAAGTTACATATATCTATCAATAGATGGCCCAGATACACTCAAAAAATGAATGAAAATTGTTTATAAAGGACTTTCTGCAATATAGTGGGAAAAAAAGTAGGAAATGACTTAAAAATTTTTTTTTCTTATATTACTTGTTTTGATGATATTTTTCACCCTCAACTTAGATTTCTTTCTGCTGCTGTATTCAGAAACATATTTCAAGCAGAATACACAAAAAATTGTCCTCATATAATATTAGCTGTTTCTGTACTTAGTGACATATAAAGTTTAGAAATCTATTACAATTTTGATGAGAAATTCATATAACAAATAGATATTATCCATGGATAATTAAATTCATATTTATTATGGAAAAATGATTTATATAGAATTTAGGATTTAGTATATATTTATATATGCGAGTAACTGATATTGAATGAAATAAAATGTTGATGATGAGAATTTTAAGGCAAGCAGTACATGCATTTTTTTGTTTGTATCTTTTAAGGTTATCAGATTTGTTAATGTCAAGAATGTGGAAATTTTGGCAATGGACTGACTTTATATTTCACTACTTAAAAGCTTACAGAGAAATTTTGCAGCACCTCAGAGTAGCTCACGGTTTCTCTAGAAGTGTAAGACAACAATTTCATTTAACTTTTATTTAAAGCCCTATATTGAATAAAATTAATAATTTTATGTATAATTTTTTTCACAAAAAATTTTAATGCGAGAGTTAAAAAGGAATTTTTTTGTATGTTTTTTAGCATATATGAGTTTCTTGAATTTTAATAAAAATATTTGGAAAGATAAATTATAAAGAAAAATTATATTCATAAAGATACATATTATCTTATTTTGTGCAAAGTTATTGAACAATATATCTATTTTGTGACTGACAAATTCAATACTTAACCTTGAGCGGTTGTCTGCAATACATTTTTCACATTGTACATGAACCTGCAAAAGAAAATTTAATTGCTTTAATTGCGCCAGGTCTGAAACTTCGACTTCAGTCTTTTTACACAAGATATCTTAAATCCTTTAAAGTCTTCTTATTCCTTACAGCAGGAATTGCAGCTGATATTTTTAGTGTAGTTACACATGAGTCCACCCTCTACTAGACTGCTGTTCTCATAGCAACCAGACCAAGAGTCGGGCATAGCTGCTTCTTGTTTGAATCCAACATGGAACTTTATCGGATGTCCATGAAATTGAGATGATCAGACATTTATCTCTGGCTGATATATTTATTGGTACTCGACTGTCCTGTGGATCTCGTGTATAGTTCAGAACTAAATTAATATAATAATAATAATAAAATGAGAAAGATGATTATTGAGAACAGTTTTTGCATATTATTTCGAAAACAACAGTAATATACTGAATATATTATTTTTTCTAAAATTGAAGTATTTACTTTTTATTTATTTAATTAACTCCGTTTGGTACCTTTGACCAAAAATAGGGAGGGATAGATAAGAAATTTTGGACATCTATGTATTGGCCTTATGCTAATGAACATATTTTTTCCAATTTTCAAGAGATCACACAAGGGAATACCACTTTTGGTTAATCATATTCCCCTGAAGAAGTTCATACAAATCAATTAAGGAAGCAGATTGCAGGTTATTCTTTGTTTTATATGTTAAATGCAGTTATTTTCATTGAATGCAATATGTTCCTTTGTAGACTTTTACCACTATTCTTCTCAGAAATGTAATAGACTACTCAAATCAAATAATAATTGTATTTATTTTTCTATGAGGGATATTTTTGTATGTTAATCAAAATATTTTATTTATAAATTTAGATCATAAAAGAGAGGAAACTGAGGTACATGATCGAAGAAATGGGAGTTGTTAGCAGAAGGCCCAAATGTCTGTTGGATGTCCTCTTGAAGCTACACATCGAGGACCAAGTGCTCGGCGAGGAAGGAGTCAGACAAGAAGTGGACACATTTATCTCGGCGGTAACTTCCTCATTTACATATCTTCTTCTAAACCACAAACAAACATATATTAACCAAGAAACTTGTTCCAGTAAATAAACCATAAACAAAGTGAGAGAGCATAGGTATGAATTACAATTGGTATTTAGGGTGAATAACACCTTGATGTCTCTTGCTTTATCTTCTTCTCAAATCTAGCCAAAGTATATTACAAGTATAGAGAACATAATGTGAAATCAAGAAAATTGTTCTGTTGGAGATTTTCTAGTGAAGTTCCCAGAATGTTGAACAATTGAGATTACAAAATTGGTTGAATTTAAAATCGAATCAAAATGTCGATTTTAAATTAAGGGCATACGATGGTTAACGGCATATACTCCAAAAATATCTTCAGATATGAATCTTTATCAAGATCCAAATGTCCTAATCTTTCTTAAAGCAATTCACGAATTAAATTTATTAATTAAATGTAAGAAAATAAGATTTTATCTGAAGGTGTAATTTTTTTTTTATTTATAAATTAAAAGAACTTCAACATTAAATTTTTATGTGTTTTATATGTATTTTATTTTGCGAAATATAAATATTGTAAAGTATTATCACTTAAACAGTTTGAAAAATTCTGAAACTCTTCTAAAATCTTAAATAATAAAAACAGATTTATCAGCAAAAATATAACAGAAAAGAGTAATAACAAATTATCACAATTAATGAAGCGGCAATGAATCACAAACGTATGACAATTTTTGAAAAAAAGTAATTATAATTTATAAAATGAAGGTAAAACTCCCAAATAAAATAATGCTTTTTCCAAAATTCCAAATAGCAATTCAGCCTAATTAATATCTGTAATGAGTGGCATGTTTATTTAATATATACATTCCAAAACCATTAATGCCCGATTAATTTATTTAATATTCTGATACATATATTTATGTTGATTTTTATGCACATAATTTTCCCACGATGTATAATTATTTGATTTTATATAATTATAGCACAATGTTACGATTGTATTATAAGACTTCAAATACGGATAAATGGCATGGCAATAAAATGGCATAAGTGCATTTGATTGCATTGTACATTACATTTGATAAATTTTCTGAACCGATGCAAATCATCTGGATATAAATTCAGAGCTTGTTTTTTAAACCAATAAAATCCCCGAGTGTTGATGGAAGGCGGAAAGGACAATATAGATATTAGACTACAGTTATTTTAAGTGATCAAATGTGAAAAAAAATATGTATATTTTGTAATGTATATTTGTGAATTACATTTTCTATGACGATTTGTAGGGTCATGATACCTTTGCGGCTGCAGTTAAGTGGACCCTGTACTTGATAGGTCTGTACCCTTAGGTACAGGAGAAGATACACCAAGAGCTGGACAGCGTGTTGGGAGTTGACAGCAAGGGTCCTCTTTCGGTCGCCGATCTCAACGAACTCACATACCTGGACTGCGTCCTAAAGGTGAGATCCAATTCCAAGCAGGGTCACCAATGGATGGGCTTTTCTTGGAGATCTTGAGTATTTTCTTAAAGTCTTTCTTGAAGAAACAAATATGTGTGGTGTAGGAGATTATTGTAACTACTGTTCATTTCCCTGCATATTAAAGAAAATATTATGTTATTCAAAGGTCCTGCTTTTACAAAATAAACAACACTGATAATATCAGGCAGTACACAATGTATTTCTTATTTCATTTTTATTGATGTAATAGCTTGCAGGTGTATAATACAACATACGAATTTAATGTGGAGTTCTATTGTAATTAGCTTTGTCTTCAATGATTTTTTTCTTCCGTGTAGTGTAGCTCCTTCTTCGCTGGGCACACTTTCGTGTTTTTCCTATAAAATGATGTTTCTAATGAAGGGATTATTTTTTTTTTGAAAGCATGCCTTACGCTGTGCATCTCTGTTTATGTGGCTCACAAAAGTTACTTTTTTTGAGCAATACATTATTAAAAGAATATATTATAAATATTATTCAGAGACATCTGTACTTTCATCCATGGGTATAGTAAACATTACATCTTGGATATATTTTTTAATAGTTGTTTCCTTCAATTATCGACAATAATATCTGTACATCTAGTAACGGTGTTTGCTGCCAAGGTTTTACATCTTAAAGCAAAAAATGACCGTATATCAAATGAAAATTATTAGCTGTGCAAGTGGTAATTAAAAACTAGATTGTTTATAAAAATAAGTCCTCGAGTAAAAGAATAAATTGAACTAGTTATCGTAATTTTGAAATTATTAATTTTTCTCGTAAAAAAGTATACGACTCAAAATGTCAGAATTCGACCGGCTATGGGAGAATCCTCCACTGTGCGACTTGGATGTGAAAGGAGACACAAGCAGCTGGGAAACTAAACTTCATAAATGTATCTACTATAAAGATCATGTGCATAAGAAATTTATTTTCTTACTTCTTGCGCAGATTTTTCTTAAACGACCAGAGTTATTCTCCAAACGCAAAGGGCTTCGCATCCCATAAGTCTTGATGCACATGATTTTTAAAACCGACGTGTTTATGATTTTGATCTCCTCAGACTCTTCTGAAACCAGACAGAACAACCAATGAGAGAAGCTCGTAATCATGAGACTAAGTGGTATCACACTTTGGAGACCTCTGCTATAAAGAACTGTGCGAAATCTATGCAGAAGAATTCTTTGAAAACAAATACAGTAAACGATCGATACAAGGCACATTACAAGCAATCACAAGACGTAATAATGATTATACAAGACGTGCACTAAAGAAGAATTGCTAAAATTTTGAAAAGTGTTGCTATTAGTCAACGATATTTAAATAAAACCTAAACTACAAAGAGACGTTGACAATAAGTATAGATAAAAAAATATGTGTATCATCTGATCAAAACTATGCAATTATTTAATTTAATAAAAAAAAAAATTTATTTTAAAAAAGACAAATGCCGTTATTTTTTCCCTTATCTGGATTTTAATAAAAATTAAATTTTGCCGCCTTGGTTACATCTAATCATTAAAAAATATAAGATCTTACGTTAGTATTCCCATTTCTTTAGAAGTTGCAATCTCTGCACCATAAAAAGTTAGTGCACCATAAAAGTTGCATTGCATAAAAGTGTCTTTAAATGATTCAGTGTCATCTGTAATTTTTTAAAATCATTGTTTCAGGAATGCAATCGACTCTATACTCCAGTACCTATAATTGCCAGAAAGGTTTCTGAAGAAACCACTATTTGTAAGATCTTTTTTCTCATATTTCTCTTCTTGTATAATATAAATGTATATAAACCATTTCACATCATGACATAAGCCTTTATTTAACCTTCACTATGACTTAAAACTTTCGGAAAGGTAAATAAAAGCAGAAAATGTGAAAATTAAATTGGAAATTTACTGGAAATTTAAATAAATTTAGTATTAAAAAAAATTATAAATATATTTCATTCTCTAATTTAATATTTTATTTCTTTAATTTATAATTTATTTTTAGCAAACTACAAAATATTGAACATTTTACAGGCGGCTACACAATACCCAAAAGAACAACCTTTATTGTGGCACCTTTCTTCGTGCACCGAGACGAAGACGTTTTTCCAGATCCAGAGAAGTTTGATCCGGAACGATTTCTACCGGAAAACAGCGCGCGTATTCCTGACTGTGGGTACATTCCTTTTGTTGTGGGACCGAGAAACTGCATTGGTAACAAATGAACATATATTTATATAGAAGGCTGCATTTTAAAAATTAAGCATGTTTCCTAGATTTATTTTTATACAACTTTATTTATATAATACAAATATGGAGTTATTTCTTTTTTCAGTTTTAAAGAATTTAACTTATATCCTTAGATTATATTTAATTTAATTACTAAAATAAATAATAAATAGTGATTCATCTTCAAATAAATTTTGAATGAAAATAATTTAACATAATATATGTATATATATATATATATATATATATAAGAAAGATTATAAATAATAATAATTTTTTCTGCATTCTACGACTCTTATCTGTTCTCCATCAACCGGGATAAATCACAAAAAATTCATTAAAAAAGGGGTTATTATGTGCTTATGCTATGCTAATTAATTGTTTGTATCATTTATTTGTAAATAATTCCAGATATAATTTTGCATCAACGAATGAGTGAATGAGTGCATATTTCTCAACATGAAAATCTGTATCTTTGTCAGGTATACGCGAACACAATATCAAGTCAAAAAATCGAAATAAAAGATGCTTTTTTTAGAAAAAGGATAAGAGATAATTGAAATTGTTTCAAAATGTCAAGCAAAAATTGTTTTCTACATAATTTTTGTTAAATAGTCAAAAGGCTTGGTTGTAAATAATTATCGCCCATGACTGCAGATTTTCATCAACAATGCGCGTAAAACCTGAAAATCACATAAAAGTTTTTTAAACGAGATTAACAAATTTGACACAGAAAATAGACAAGCAAACATATTTAGAACTAAAAACCATAAAATATACTGAATACCCTTCGTAAATAAATCATTAACATTCCAAAACTAACATTTTACCTTACTAAGAATACGTCATATAAAAATGAATTGAAGTATTGCTTTTACGTTAAAATTTTCAGTGAAATGAATGTTTTTCATTTTCGAAATTCCGAAATTCCGGTATATTTTTACCAAAAAAAAAAAAAAAAAAAAATCCGTCAAAATATATTTTTAAAATAATTGAATTGATTTAGTAATAATTCCCATTGTATTAATTTGAGCATCAATCTTTACATAAATCACGTCCTTATAATCCGATATTCCAAGTTTATAGTTAACGTCTGCTATTATAAATACACGAAACCGGACTAACGATTGATCACGAAATTGAACGACCGATCAGAAAATTAAACTACCGATCACAACATTTTTAATTAGCTTACAAACAAATAATCAGTTTTCTAATTAAATAGCACACATATGTAATATTAAATAGCACAAGCATGTAGAATTAAAGATGAAAATGTGCTTTAAATAACGTCACATTCATGCTATTTAATGTCGAAAGAAAACAATTTTTATTTACAGTAATTAGAAATCTTCATGAAAACACCATGTAGCCGGTAATGAAGATTCGCGATTGCACGGATGTAAAATAAATATTAATAAAAATTTAAAAAAACCTCTTTCTTCATTTTACTCCGATTAAGAAGTCATCTCCATAATTTTTTTTGTTTCTCTAAAGAGCAGGATAAAATTCACGCCTTATTTCGTTTTGCTTAAAGAAACTATATTTTTCTTCTTTGCACAGGACGTGTCTTTGGAGAGTTGGAAGTGAAAGTCCTGGTGTGTCACATTCTGAGAAACTTCTCCCTTCACTCTCTGGACTCGAGGGACCAAGTGCTTCCCATCATAAAACTCAGTCTCCAATCGTCTCAACCCGCCCGCATCAAATTTCGACGCAGGCAACAATGAATGATCTTTCAATTGTCCACTCAAGAACTAAATTATTTTATTTGTTTTTTCCGCTTTTTGTTGTTGTTCCATCAACACGTTTTGCTGATGTTATTTCTTTAAATAAATACATTGTACATCAATTACGATGCATGTTTTATAAATTGTGCAATCAATTGTTGTGGATAACGTAGTTTCTTCCGTACACATTAATTTGTAGTTCGAAAAATTATGACCTCAAGAATTAAATTAGTTTTTTTAGTTATTTATTTTTTGTTGTTGTTCCACCAACACATTTTTTTTTTTTTTTTTTTTTAAATAAACACATTGTACATAAAATGATTCATGTTTTATAAATTGTGCAATCCTATGTTCGGCAGAACGTAATTTCTTCTGTATTCATTAATTTACAGTTCCGAAAATTCTTGACTTCTATTTACTTCCCATTTATTATACTATATAAAATAAATCTGTAGGGCATCGTATAAATATATGCATCAAATTTGTTTCAAATTGAATTATGAAAATATGCCATATGATAAGTGGGCGAAGGATATTGAAGCAATGAATAGTTATTATATATGCACTAACTACGATTAATCCAAACACATCAATAGTTTCCACCAACACTGAAATAAATTGTTTGACTAACAGTAATATATGACTTGTTTCCTCTATATCAGAATCCAAATAAAATTCAATTACTCTAATTACCAAAAAAAGTAGTAAAGTTCTCAACTAATTTTACAAAATTATTTGAACGAATGGTTAAAAGGATTAAAAATTAATGATTTCGATTACTTAAAAGAATTAATTATAACAGATCAGTTGAAAAAACGGGTTCCAAATTTTATGCGAGAACATTTTATTGATACATGGCCTAAATATGTAAATCCGAAAGAGTTGGCAGGAATATTTGACGAATACGAAAATGTTCGTATCGGAATGAAAATAAATAATGAAAACAAGAACAATAAATTTGGAGGTCATTGGGATGAGAAATTATTCGCGGTTATCAAATTACCATAAAAGTGGATTCCAAACTAATAGGATGGAAAACAAAAGTGCTGTAAGTCATAAATTAAATGAGAAAGAAAACTCGCGTACATATATTGATAGTTATAAAGCATTTAATTCATCTATTCGTAATGAAAAGGGTGAACGGAAGTGCTTTTCATGTAATTTATTCGGACACATCTCAAAAGATTGCCCAAATCCTTGTACTTTATGTGGTTTAAAGGGGCATTCAAAAAAATATTGCTCAAAGAATAAAAAAGAAATTAGCTTGTGATTGACCATGAATCGTCCGTAACTGCTGACAAGTATTTGAGAAAAGCTACAATTAATAATCGTTCTGTTAGTTGTTTGCTAGATACTAGTGACTTGCAGAACGTCTAGGAATTAATATGACGCCTTGCAAAAAAAGATCGTTATTCCTTTGGGAATCAAAAATGTCCAGTTTTGCAGAGTTTAGGAGCAGCAGTCGTGAATTTTCAAATAGGTGAAGTAGTGGGAAATGATATTCCCGTTTTAATTGTTCCAGATTCGGCTCAACCAGCTGATTTATTAGTCGGGCGCACCTTTTTAGATTTACCATATATTGCGTATGCTAGGGTCGGGGATATTTTGCATATCGGTTATGCAAAAGATTACCCATTTATTGGATTAAACTGCATCGAAGAAACGCCACGTATTAAATTGCAAGTGGAAGAAACTACGAAAATAATAAATAATGGCATAAATTTTGTAAAGGCGAAAACAGAACTAATAAATAATGGTTTAATTATGATGCAGGGAAATGAAAGAAATTTTAATTCTTTGTTAGAAATAAAAGAAGGTAAAACTATTATACCAATTATTAATATTGGATGTAAGGAAATAATTTTAAAAGAAAATCAGAACATTGGAAATGTAGAATTAGTGGAGGAGGTCAACTTGGAACCAGATTTAAATTATGTTAATTTGATTAATGACACTTCTTCAGTAGAAATATTAAATGTTAGTACAGATAGTGTAGAGCGAAATCCTATAAGCTTAGAACAAATAAAAGTTAATAAACACTTAACTGAACAACAACAGAAGGACATTGTTGATTTGTTGAATGTGTATAGAGACTGTTTTGCATTAAACATATCGGAATTAGGATGTACAGGACTGATAAAAATGGATATTAAAGAAGTTGAGGGTTCAAAACCTGTATGTATGAAACCGTATAGAACAAATGCAGCCGTAAGAAAAGCAATTAAAGAAATCGTTAATGAATGGAAAGAACATGGTATTGTGAAAGAAACACGTTCACCATATTCAAGCCCTGTTCTTTTAGTGCGTAAGAAAACTGGTGAAAATCGATTAGTTATTGACTATAGAAAACTAAATAATCAGACGATCAAGGATAAATTTCCTCTTCCCAAAATTGATGATCTTTTAGAACAACTGCATGATTGCAGTCTGTTTACAACTCTCGATTTGGCTCATGGGTATCTACAAATCCCGTTGACAGAAGAAGCCAAATTAAGAACTGCATTTATCACACCAGATGAAACTGGACAATTTGAAAGAATGATATTTGGATTAACAAACGCACCAGCAGAATTTCAACGATTAATGTACCATACTTTAGGTGGCTTATGCAACAAAGATGTTTTATGCTATATCGACGACATCCTTGTACATGGCAAAACTTGGGAAGAAATGATTAAAAAATTAGGTAAAGTATTCGAGGCCTTACGAGAAGCTAAGTTAACATTAAAATTGTCTAAATGTGAGTTTGCAAAAGATGAAGTAGAATTTTTAGGCTTCATTATTAATAAGAATGGGATTAAACCAGGCTCAAGAAAGGTAGAAGTAATTTCTAAATTTTCCCAACCGACAAATTTGCATGAAGTTAGACGCTTTCTCGGCTTAACAAGTTTTTTTAGGAGATTTATTCAAAATTATGCTATAAAAGCAAAACCTCTGACTGACCTAACTAAGAAGAACGAAGATTTTAAGTGGGAAGAAAAACAAGAACAATCTTTTAAAGTTTTGAAAAGTGAATTGACTCGACAACCTATTTTAGCACTCTATAATCCCGAAGCTAAAACTGAAGTTCATACTGATGCAAGTGCGGAAGGTATCGCTGGCATGCTACTTCAAGTTGGAAGTGATAATAAGTGGCACCTAGTTTACTGCGTTAGCAAGAAAACGACTGAAGCCGAAAAGAATTATCATTCAAGCAAATTGGAGTTAATGGCTGTTGTATGGACACTAGAACGATTGAGGCAATTTCTATTGGGAATAAGTTTTACAGTTGTCACTGACTGTCAAGCATTAATTTACTTGAATGCCAAAAAATCATGTAATCCTCAGATAGCAAGATGGAGTATACTTATTCAGGAATATGATTTTGAAGTTCGCCACAGACCAGGCATAAAAATGACACATGCTGACGCGATGAGTCGAGCTCCCGTTTCGGAACCGGAAGATACTATAACAAACCTCATAGAGAAGAAATTTGAAGTATGCCTAACTCTAAGTGAAGATGAACAAATTTTGATCATTCAACATGCTGATAAAGATTTAAGAAAATTGATTGACATTTTTAAGAAGGAAGAGCATGAAAGAACATATGAAGAAAAGCAACAAATTGTTAATTTTGCCTTCAAAAGAAACCGAATCTATAGGAGAATCAAAGAAAAAGGAAAAGAGAAACTTCTGTATGTGATTCCAAAAAGTATGAGAAAAAGTACTGCTGTGAAATTTCACGACCTTATGGGACATTTTTCTGTTGATAGAACTGTTAGCAAAATAAAAGAGTTATACTGGTTTCCATACATGAAGCGTTACTTACGGAAACATATCTCAATATGTTTCGAATGCTTAGTCAACAAGACTCCAGGTGGAAAACAACAAGGATATCTACACCCGATTAATCCTGGGAAACGACCCTATTCAGTTGTTCACATAGACCATTTAGGACCTTTCGTGAAAAGCACACGAGGAAATCGAAATTTATTAATCATAATTGATAACTTCACAAGATTTGCCAGACTTTGTCCAGTCGAAAATACTGCCTCCCAACATGTTTTAAAAGCTTTGAAAAACTTTGTTGAAGATTTTGGATTACCTGATCGAATCATAAGTGATAGAGGCTCCTGTTATACATCGCATCAATTTGAAAAGTACTGTCATGATAACGGAATAAAGCACACCTTGAATTCTACTCAACATCCTATGGGCAATGGCATGGTAGAACGAACCAACAGAACAGTCCTTTCTACAGTAACGACGACCATGAAAGATTCACGACATAAAGATTGGGATTTACGTATAAAACAAGCAGAAAGGAATCTGAATAATACAGTGAACAAAACCACAAATAAAACGCCATTCGAAATTCTTCATGGCTATTCACCTAGATGTCCTTCGAAGAGTCGCAGACGAAAGTATTGATGAGTGGACTGATACCAAAAAAGTTTAACAAGAAACTATAAGTGTAATAAAAAAGAAACAAGACAAAATGAAGAAGTATTACGACCAGAAAAAATGCCGAACAATTACTTTTGAACCAGGTGAAATAGTGGTTGTTCGACGTTCAGCAAAATCAACGGGAGAACCTACCAAGACTCAAGCAAAATATTGAGGACCTCTAATTGTGACTGAGATCCACCCCAACGATATTTATCGAGTGACTCAGCTGGAAGAACAAGAACGAGGCAGATTCTATATCACAACAGCACACGTGAGTCAACTCAAGCCATGGCGACTTCATAAAGATGATTGTGACTCGGATGATGAGGAACCCCTGGGATCTTCTAGTGTCTCTCCAGATAATCCAGTGACTAGTGCCCCATTCATCAATAACTATAAACATTGTTCCTGAACTTTTTTTTTATCTGAACTTTTCAGGAACTCATTTGGACAATAATCATATTGGAACTTTTTTTATTATTACATGTTTTATGTGCTGTATATATATATTGTGTTTATTTTTGTATGTGGTAAAGTGTAATTACTAAGTAAAATCTGTGTGGCAATTGAGGGCAATTGCTTGGTCAGGATGCCCGAAGGTAAACTAGTTGTCATTGTGAACGACAATAGATGGCGCCACGACCAAGAGGCTCTGCCATAACTCCTCCTCCTGTAACTCCATATAAGGGGAATGCTTATACGGGGATGAAAAATGTAACAGCAAGGGCAGGAGAAGGAACGCGAGTGTAGTTGGTGGGCAGTTGCTTAAATACGTATTGTTGGAATGTGAATAAATACTTTATATATCAACTGGAAGTGTGCTTATTTATAAGAACAGAAAAAGAAGCCAACAGAGGCTAGGAGACTATATATATATATGGCTAGATTATGTGATTGGACAATATTATTATTATTATTTTTAATATTTGCTAAAAGATACATCAAAATAAGTTTTCCAACAATTCTTCCCTTAGAATGAAATACTATTAAGCCCTGAAGTTACAAACAACTAGAATTCCTCCACAAAAATACTATTGACACATTTCATCTTGCTACTATTTTCTTTTAGGATATTTTTAGGTTAACAATTTTTCACAAATTTCCAATGCTAGATCTATCATCTCAACAAATCAAAGTATACACTCTGTTTGATTCTATACAGGTTTTTTCTGTGGCTTGTTCATAAGATAAGCATAATGTTGTGTATAAGGTAGTATATTTATAAGGTAAGGTAAGCAAGTTCAAGTGAAACACATTACATTTGATGTCTTTTTATTATTTGTGTGGGTACATTACTTTTGTGATTTATATCTGTAAATTGTCTATTTCACTTTTTTCCATTAGAATAACACAGCATTTTACAGGATAAAAAATTAATTAATGTCATTTTTTAAATAAATTCCAATCTGTTGCTTAATTAAATATTGTTATGATACATATATTTGTTGTAATGTAATTTTATATTAATTATACAAACTATAAACAGGGACTATGATTGTAAGGAATTTATATCGAAATGTTACTTTAAAAAAAATCTTGGATTTAAACTTTATTCCAAACATGTTATACAAATATTAAAAGAAATATTCCAAAAAAGTCACGCGTAGATAAAAGATAAAAGTCACGCGTGTCATTTGCTTGAGTGTGTATTTTCACTAATCATAATAAATTTTTTTATTGGTTTTTTTCTCAAACGTGTTCCCTGTTGACAAATTAATGTATTAACCCAACTTTTGACTATAAATATAAGGTAAACTCAATATTCTTTCGAAAGCCCTATAGACAAAATGGTATGCTCATCGTATAATAAGAGGAAATATTACATTGTATTTAAATGAGATAAGCGTAAAAAAAGATAAATTACAATGTTTTGAATTGTTTTTCTAAGGAAACTAAATGAGGAAGAAATGTCAAAGTGAAAACATATTTAAAGATACTTATAATTTAATTATACCGTATTCAAATTATTATATCTTATTCAAATAAGATAAGCTTAAAAAACGATAAAATAGTAATGTTTTGAATTGTATTTCTAAGGAAACTAGATAAGGCAGAATAAACAAGGTCAAAACATCTTTAAAGTTATTTATAATTTAAAAATAGTTAATGTAAAACTATAAATGTAATTACGGGAATGTTTATGTTTGCATTAAAAAACATTGTTTGATCAAATGCATAAGGAAAATACTTGCAAATGTCTCTAAGGATAAGGGTAATTAAGTTCAATTTTATAAGAAGAATAGTTAGAAATAAAATTAAACTGAATTTTTTTACCACATCAGAACGTTCACTGGAGTAATTTTGCAACATGTTCTTCGAAGTCCTTGTCTGTGTCCTTGTCTGAAATGTTATATCGCATTTAAATAACATAAGCATAGAAAAAAGGTAATAATGCTTTGAATTGCATTTCTAAGAAGACTAGAAGTGAAAACTTCCTTAAAGACAATAATAATTTCAGAATAGTTAGTGTAAAACTATCAATGTAATTACAGGAATGCTTTTGTTAGTATTAAAATACATTGCTTGATCAAATGCATAAGGAAAATAGTTGCAAATATCTCTATTAAGATCAATTTAAAAGAATAGTTAGAAATAAAAGTATATTGAATTAATATACCACATCAGAACGTTCACTGGAGTAATTTTGAAACATGTTCTTCGAAGTCGTTGTTAGTGCGTTCATCGGCATCGTTGCGGTGTTGGCCATATTGACTCTATGGAGAAAGAAGTACAGCCGATTCGTTCCTGACAACAAGCACAGCGTCTTCCAGGTGTTGCTAGATGCGATAGACTCCATTTTGTTAGTTACATCTGGAAAGAAGAACACCTTGCATCTCTGTAAGTAACCTTTCTTGAAAAATATGTTACTATTCCGTGAAGAAAATCATTTTATTTAGGAAACTGCTCAGAAAAAGTAAATGCAAAAAAAATTTGGAAATTTTACCCTTTCTTAAGTGAGTAATAGGTGATAAACAAAAGAAAAAGATCATGTAATATTTATTTCACTTTTCTAATTAATTTATCGACTTTTACTATCATTTTACTACGTATTTACTCATTCGTTTGCAATATCACCACCACAATTGTAATGAAGAAAGAATTAAAACAAGGTCGTTTCTGGTTTAAAGGTCTACCAATTTACATGAATCATTGGCAAAAAATGTTTCATCTGCCTTGTTCATCAAATACGCAGAATGTTTATTGACAGAGTGTTCTGAATAAAGCGTTTCTCTGTAAAATCCATAACTAGCTAATAAAATCCACAAACAACAAATCAACATGCTATAGCGATATCTTTAAATGCGGATGTTTCTTCTATGGGAATTGATCTATACAGTTTCATAGACCTTTAATACCAGGAGCCTAATAGCAGGTCATTTTAAAATCTAGTCTGAAATCCATTGGAATAGATGAACTATTTTTAGTTGGACATCGCGGGCGTGATTAATCGAATCAGCTTTCAGTGGGGCTAATGGAAAATGTTTCACCATGACCAGGAGCTAATATAGCAATTTAATTTATAAATTCAATACTTACTCAAAAAATAAAATTCAATACTTACTCAAAAAATAAAATTCAATACTTACTCAAAAAATAAAATTCAATACTTACTCAAGTTTGCGCCGAATCTGAAGATGGTGTGGAGTGGGCCATTTAGGCATCGTAATGATTTAAGTCTTCTTCTTGGTCACATTCTTGAACCCCTACTATAAAAGCCTGTCTGTTTAAAAAATATTCATTTGTTCTAATTGATTACTATTACAATTTTTGTTCGATCTAATTACTTACTAATTAAATGATTTCAATCTCGGATGTTTCTCAACCATGAAAGCTTGTATGAGATATTTTTAAACGAATATTCATTATAAAAAAAAGAAAAACAGTTTTCTATTTTCTCTTTCAACCAAACATTATTATTTGGCTAATATTATCGGCACACGTTGTATAAATTTTATATCTGCTCATTGTAACCTCATTGTATTTAGTTGAGCAACTCTAATACATTTAAAGAAATAATTGAATGTCGAAATCTACTACTAATCAATACTAAATCTATCACTTTGTCTTTTTACTTTTACAGTTATTTTTCAAAAAATAATTTTGTTACTATTCAAATATATTTTTACAAAACAATATTTTGGATAAAATTTTAAAATTTATTTCATTTTTAAATTTTCAATCGATATTTCGTACGAGAAATACATTTGAGTAGACGGACCACCAGACTCACTGTTTGAATAACAGTTATTTTTACATTGAACATTAATTTAATGACGCATAATCATGCAAAATGTGTTAACATTCAAAATATAATTGTGCCATTCCATTCTTATCCATTTCAATTCATTTTTAATATTTTCTATTATTAAAAATAAAGAAAATATTAATTAATTTGTGTAGTTTACCTTATGTTTTAAACACTTTATTTTTTAAGGATTCATTCAATAAAGATAAAAGTTGTGCAATTGCATGTTCCCTGTTTGATAATTTAAAAATAATTTTTACAACTTGCTCCTTAAATATTGCACTTTTCTTGTTTTTTCACCTTTTAGAATAAAATAGTTTTCTCGCGGTGTTTTAATTATTTTAAGTTTTTATTTAAATTTATTTTAAGTTAGTTGAGTTATTTTTGAGATTTGAATAGTTTAATTGGTGTTCTTTTTTACGTTAATGTTTATACTCTGGATTATATCTTATAAATAAAAGGAAACAGTGTTAAAAATATGTTGAAATTTCTAATTTCTTTAACATTTATATCGCAATATCTGAATATAAATAAATAAATTTATTTTTATTATTATATTACCTTTTTTATATTATCTGAGAAAGAGTTTTAAAAAATTGCTTCCGTGAAATCTTTTTAATTACTGCTAATGTTACTTCAATGAGTTAATTAAAATATTCTGCAGTCGCAAGGTAATTTGTATTCTAAATGCAATAGAACCTCTGTAAGTCGAACTTCAAGGGAGACGATAATTAATTCGAGTTATAGAGTTTTCGACTTATGGAGGATTTCGACTTACGCGGATTTTGTCAGGAAATATTCGACTTGTAGAGGTTTAGATTCTTTTTAACCTATTTTGAATTAGATAGGTAAAATAAATAAAAATTCATGTTACAGAGATAATAAACATGTTTATTTGCAACTTAAAAATTATATTATGTACTGCAATAAAAAAATCAAAATAATTCCGAAACAACCTTAAAATTAAAAATATTAAGCATTAAAAAAGTCAATTAATATTTTTTTTGCTTTAGACAATTCGATCGTTCTCTATCTATGCCTCTTTGATGGAAACCCATGGCCCACATGTTATATTACTGGAGTCTTCTATGTCATCTAAATCATTAGTTTCAGTTTTCCGAACAATTGAATCTATAATTTCGCCATCAGATAATGTGCCAGCAGTAATAACTCCGTCATCGCACGTAACGAAGTCCTAAAAATGTATGGCTGCTTCAGATACCACTGTATCCCACTCTGCAGGAAGCTGGATAGAAATAACGTCTATTTCAGCTTCTTCTGTTGATGAAAATGGAAAACCACAGTGTACATAACAGTTTTTTATAGTAGTCGCAGTTACATTTTGCCTATCTTTGTCAGCCATTCTCATGGCTTGCAATACATCTATAATTATTTTCTTCTTCCATATTATGCAACATATTCTTGACTACTTCTTTCCGGTATAATGAGTTGAAGTTTTTAATGATATCTTGATCCATAGGTTATAATTTTGATGTGTTATTGGCAGGCAGATACTGGATTTTAACTGGTTTCATTTGTGGAATATCATTATGTGCCGTGCAATTATCACTGAATAATAGAATTTTTCTTTTTTCTTTAGACATTCTCCTGTCAATATTTATGAGGCAGTTTTTGAAAATTCCAGAAGTCATCCATGCTTTTGTATTTTCTTCATATTTAAAAGGTAGCGATTTACATCTTGAAAAACAAAGAGGTTTCTTAGCTTTTCCGATGACTAATGGAGAGCTTTTCTGTGTCCTACACGTTTGCTGAGAACAAAATAGTCAAACGTTCCTTGCTATGCTTCCCACTATGGCATCGATAATTTTTAAAAGTTAGAGTCTTATCAGGTAGATATTTAAAAACAGTCCCATTTCGTCAGCATTGAAGATATCGTCAGGTTCATAACCATGTAACAAGCTTTGAAATTCGCTTTTCCATTTGTCACAGGTTTTAATGTTTACATTTGCTCTTTCTCCACAAACTTTCTTGAAAATAAGTCCATGTCTTCATTTGAACTTTTCTAGCCATCCGTTACTGGCCCTGAAATTAGACAGTTCCAGTGATTTAGAGTACATTTCGGTTTTTCTTGTAACAGTGGTCCACTGCCACTGATGTTTTGCTTCCGACACTGTTTAAATCATTTAAGCAAGCACTCCTCCAAGCTGGGAAATTCTGTAATTCGTTGTCTTATGCAGGACAAATTTTGACCGTTTTCAATTTTTTTCCTGATGTCAGATTTGTTTATTATTATTGTTGACAGAGTTCTCATTAGTAGGCCAAATTGTTCAGCAACATCTTTCTTCTCTTCACAACTCTTCATAGCTTCAAGCACTTCAAACTTTTCAGCGAGAGTTAAAGGTTTCATTTTACGTTTCAAAGTACTAATTTTTTAACAATATTATTGGTATACTGTTGTTAAAATAGATGAGTAAAATCAAACTACTTCTGATATTTTTGCAATAGACAGCAAAAGATTTGCTTTGCTAGAGTTTAAATGAAACCAATAGCAATAATAAGAATTATAAGAACAAGAATTATAATAAGAATATTTGATAGAATTGGTTATTCGATTTACTGTATACCCATACATTGTTTTCTAAGAAACAATGACGTGCATTGTCGGCAAATCCTTAAAGTGGGTAACTTATTTTTCTTCTAGCTATGGAGGTAATTAGTTTCAAAAGATCGAGTTGTAAAGGTTGTAAAATCAATTATTGCTAATGTTCGAGATACAGAGGTCCAATTTTTTTTCGAGTTGCGAAGGAAAATATATACCAAAACGACATGTGGAGATTGACTAATTATTTCGACTTATAGAGGGTTGAAATTTCGAGTAATGGAGGTTTTTCCGGCTTGAAGGGAAGGGAACAAAAAAATTTCTCGAGTTTTGGAGGTTTTCGACTTAAAGAGGTTCTACTGTATATACAGTTAAGTCAAATTCATCAAAATGTGTGTTCATCATATATTTTGGAATACTATTTCAAAGATGACTAAAGTTAAAATTTACTTATAATTATATTTAAAGTTCTAATATGTAATAACATCAAGAAAAACATATTTCACTGCACTTTGCAGTGGCGATTCCCAGTGGAAAGAGCGAAGGAAGCTGCTCGCTCCTTGTTTCCAAAACAACATGCTCAAGGGATACCTCGTTGTTATGAACGAGCATGCGCAGAAGTGGGTCGAGTTCCTGCACGAGGAAACGGGCAAAGAATTCACGTGCGTTGAAAATCCGATATCTCTGTGCACTTTGGATATAGTGTGCGGTGAGTTAAATGATGCAGAAAATCAAGTTTGAATAATGCAATAACACGAAATGCCAAAAGATGTAGTATTAGTTTTAAATTTTATAACGCAAAATTTGAATCAATATATATAATTAAATTAATAATTTTATATTATTGTGTAATTGCTAATTATAAATTTACCACAAATCAATTAAATGTTTGCAGATTTTATTCACGCCATTCAAATATGTCTAATATTCGATTGACATTTTTCATCTTTTGCATCTTTTGTGTTTTATTGTATTTTATTCAATTTATCTGTATTATAAATACACTGGAGGAAAACAAAACTCAACACCAAGAAGCAGTTGTACTACATAAACGAAATTTAGAAGATTTGCTTACACATCTGAAAGATGACGCCCATTAAGATATCGGGCTAGACGAATAACAGTGGCGTTAGATGTATCCCTATACACATTTAAATAAGAGTTACTTAAATTAGTAAAATGATTCCAATTTTGTAAATATTAATTATCTTCCGAATTTGGAGTTATTACTTGAATGCGAGTCAAACAACAATATAACAAAACATTTCAAACATAAATGTAGAAATATTAATATTACAGCACTAAAACACTTTTACATTTTTGAAATAATGCTGTCCATAGATTAATGTGACATGTCTAGTCCATTACATGAAAACAGGTGGAAAATGTTAATAAAAAATATCTGGAGAATATTAAAATGTAAGAAAAAAATGCATGTAATGTAAAAATTTAAATGTAAAAAACAAATATAGGTAAATGGAATTTACATATCTTAAATATTGTTAACGGAGTGTGTGTGCAAATATGAAAATAATTTCTCTTAATAAGTTTTGAAGGCCAGTAGACGAGTGAAAATATATGAATGTCTAGAAATGCCGGTATTAATTAAAAGTGCAAAATGTACAATAAATAAATTAAATAAGTGCCCGACACATTCAAAGGTAAAAAATTCTAATGTTTTCAACAGAAATGTCAACATTTATCCATGGTTTCTAGGGAAAATAACAAAAAATCTAGATTAACTACAGAAAAAACTGACATTTCTACAAAAAGAAAAAAAAAATTACCCCTATTACCCCTATTAATATATTTTTTGATGAAGCGGAAGTAATTTTCTTATTGATTAAGAAAGAAGGAGATAGACAGAAGTCTGACTAGTTAGATAGATAGATGACTTCCTTCCGCGACGCTGAAGAAGGAAGGCACTGTCTCAAGGGAGGACATTCGTTGAAATCAACCTCGCATTTGCGTATCATATAAGAGAAAATCGAAAAAAATCTAACCAGGTAGTCCTACTAACGAGGCAATATTCTGACCATCATGAGTGCCATTGAGTCAATTTGGTTTTTCAAATAGTATCTACAACAAAGCCACCAGCGGATCAAACCTCAGCCCTAATGCTCAGCCCAATGTTGCATGTTTCCACTGACGTACGAGAGGGTCATACCTATAGTAAATCTAGCTAACTAACCAACTACACCTCAATACAGTACATGCTGCACCATATGTCCCTAACAATACGAAGTCGTCTGTCCCGAGCTTTGAGTTTTCCAATTTGTGATCTTAAGTTTCTGCACATCATTTTGCACTTCAACAATCCATATCTTTTTTAGCCTTTCATTTTTGCTTTGCCCTGGCTACAATCAAACTACAATAAATCTGCCTTGTAATAAACAGGATATTAAATTATCTTGAAATCATTTCTATTGTAATAAAAACTTCTTGAAATTATTTTAAGAGACTTGCAGCACTACTTGTTAATAATAAAAATTGCTATTGTAATAACGAATGTAAAGTGAATATTAATTATGTGAAATCTGTGGTGATGAGACAATGTTCACTAGAAAGACAATGTTTGCCTCATTTTGTGGTTGCCCTCTTCGTTAAAATAAATAAGAATATATCGAAATGGATAAATTTATTTTTAATGAGAAAACATTCAAACTTGTAATTTCAAGAGTCTTTAATTAAAATTGCAAAAAATAAATATTTATTGGGTGGAATTATTTTTTTACATATAGATTCAATCAACATAAAGTTTGCTCTGGACAAACTAAACTCAAGCTTTCGAATTCATCATTCAAGCTTTCTTTTTTAGAATCCATTTTGGGTGTGAAAATCGGAGCTCTGCAGAGTGAAGCCGAGGAATATGTTTCATCTCTTCATAGGTATGCCCATTCCGTTGTTGTATTTGAAAGACCACTCATGTTATTCAGTTGAATTGAAACAGTTACTTTCAAAAAGATTTTATATAGGAAGCTCATACGTTTCTCCCATTCCTTATGTCAGGATATTGTTGGTAGCATTTTCTTTCATTTCTTTCAACATTTTTCTTAATTAAATACAATCATTGTTTTGTTTTAATTGATCAATTTTACAATGAAAAATCTCCTAGTTTAATTTTATTAATTTATTAATTATTTAAATTAAAATAACATATTCAATATGTTTTTTCATGTTCAAAATGCTCTCCTTTCAATTGATTTTTTTATGATATTTTACATCCTCAACTTTCTGGGGCTGTATTTAAAAACATAGTTCAAGCAGAATACACAAAAGCATGTCCTGAAATAACATTAGCAGTTTGTGTACTTGTAAAAAATAGAAAGAAGTCTGTTAGAAATCTAACAGACTTTTGCTGAGAAATTCATAAAACAAGTAAATATTATACATGGATAATTAAGTTCATATTTATTATGGAAAAAGGATTTATATATGCAATTTAGGATTTAGTTCAATTTATATATGCAAGTGAATGAGATTGAGTGAAATGATATGTTTATCATGAAAGTTTTAAAGCAAGCAGTAGACAATATGTATCCAAATGTATCGAAACAAAAAAAATGTTTTTGTTTGTTTCTTTTAAGGTTATTAGAACTGGCAATGACAAGAATTTGGAAATTTTGGCTTTGGCCTGACTTTACGTTTCACCGCACAAACGATTACAAAGAAGCTTTGCAGCACATCAGAATTACTCACGGCTTCTCTAGAAGTGTAAGATGACAATTTCATTCAACTTTTATTAAAAGCACTATATTAAATAAAAATAAATAATTATGTATATTTTTTTAAAAATTCTTAATTCGAGAATCAAATAGAATTTTTTTGCATTTTTCTTGTTTAACGTACCTAGGAACGATAGGAAATCGCCAAGAATAATTTTTTTTCATTACAAAATAAATATAATTTTGCATGTTTTATATCATATATGTGTTTCTTGAATTTTGATAAATGTGTTTCGGAAGAAGTATTATACTCATAAGATTACATATTATCTTATTTTGTGCAAAATTATTGATAAAAGTTTATATTTTGTGACTGATAAATCCAATATTTAACCTTGAGCAGTTGTCAGTAATATATTTTTTCAATCATATATGAACTTGAAAAAGGCACTTTAACTATTGTGCCTCAAGTCTTGAAAGGAAATTTAATCATAACTGTAATCTGGTCAAGTATAAATCTTTAAAAGTTTTCCATAACGTATGTATTCTCTATTCATTTTAATAAATAATCTGTAAAATGAAAAACTAATATTTCAATGTTATTGCATTGATTTAACGAGTATTCCAACATTCAATATAACAAATATGCAAGAAAATTCGATGAATGGTAACAAATATATTCTTCTGTGTTATAATTGTTAAAGAAATGAGTTTTTGATAGACACAACACAACCTCGAATTGCGAAATTCATAAAATTTAGACATAACGCAATGTCTAGCAGAAAAGTCTATGCGAATGTTGATATAAATTGTTGTACTGTGTTAACCTTTTTTCCCACTGTAGGTTAATTACACCGGGACTTAAATTTTAACGTGGATTGAGAACCACTAACTAGTATCCATATCCCCGCCAAGACTCGAAATTAAAAACTGTGGCACCAATAGCCATGAGACTGCGTAAAGAAAGATTCATGAATATTTGAATGTATCTTTTTACCTATCATGAGTGTTACATTTTTTTCTCATTAGTAAAGTTCATATTTCATTAACTTATGGATTCACTGAAATTTGCAAAAATGGTTGAGATAACACCTTTTCTTAATGCAGCTCATTTAATGCAAACATCAGCTCATTTGCAAGTCGTTTATTATTGTAGTCGTGTATCATTAAACAGAACCTATTTACGACTTCAGCATTTTTACACATATCTTTATTCCAATAAGGGCTTCTCATTCCTTCTAGCATTAACTACAGCTGATATTTTCAGCGTAGTTACACATGAGCTAGACCTTTGCTAGACTGCTGTGCTATAGCAACTAGACCAAGAATCGGGCGTAGCTGCTGCTTCTTTTAATCCAACCATCGGACGTCCATGAAATTAAGATGATCAAACATTTATCTCTGATTGATATTATTGGTAGCTGACAGATCTATGGATCTCATGTATAGCTCAGAATTAAATAAATATAATAATAATAATAAAATGCTAAAGATGAATATTGAGAACAGTTCTTAGCTATTATTTCGAAAACAACATTAAACACACTGAATATATTGTTTTATCTAATTTAAAGTATTTACTTTTTATTTCTTTCAATAGCTCCCTTTTGTAACATTTCCAAAAAATAGGGCTAGATATGTAAAACATTTAGGCCATCCATGTCCTGGGCTTATGATAATAAACATATTCTTTACTCTTTTCAAGAGATCGCATGTGGAAAAACCCTCGATAATTACATTCACATAACGGAGATCCTATGAA
The DNA here is from genome assembly GCA_021605075.1 of Caerostris darwini. Classification (NCBI taxonomy): domain Eukaryota; kingdom Metazoa; phylum Arthropoda; class Arachnida; order Araneae; family Araneidae; genus Caerostris; species Caerostris darwini. The sequence goes on from BPLQ01008652.1 coordinate 147,652, forward strand.
AGAATAAAACAAGAAGATTGAAGATTATTCTTTTTTTCATATGTCAAATGCAATTGTTTTTGCTGAAAGCAATATTTTCCTTCGTAGACTTTTATCACTATTCTACTCAGAAATGTAATGCTTATTACATTTCTGAGTAGAATAGTGAATAGTGAGTTAGTAGTCTAACTCAAATAATAATTGTATTTATTTTTCTGTAAGTAAATTTCTTTTTTTAATTAAAGATATTTTATGTAAAAAAATTAGATTATAAAAGAGAGAAAACTCAGGTACATGAAGGGAGAAACAGGAGACGATAGCAGAAGACCCAAATGTCTGCTGGATGTCCTCTTGAAGTTGCACATCGAGGACCAAGTGCTCGACGAGGAAGGGTCAGACAAGAAGTGGACACATTTATCGTGGTGGTAACTTCCGCATATTCTTCTAAATCACAAACAAACTTATATTTTAACATAAAAAATATGTTCATGTAAAGAAACCATAAACAGAGTGAGAGAACATTGGTTTTAATTGCAATTGCTGTTTAGGGTGAATATCTTCTCGGGGTATCTTCTCTTCCACTCTCAAATCAGGGTAAACTAGATTATAATTATACAGAACAAACCTGGGAAATCAAGAAAATTTTTGTGTTGTTCTGTTGGTGGTTTTCTAGACGAACTCTCAGAATGTTGAACAACTAATGCCACAAAAGAGGTGGATGGCAACCAACTTTTAAACAAACCAGACTTTAATTTCAGTTAGCAAGATGGTCAACGGCATATTCTCTAAAATATCTTTAGATAGGAATATTTATCAAGATCCAACAGTCCTAATCTTTCTTGAAGTAATTTATGAATTAGATATACTAGATGTAAGAAAATAATATGTTCTATATGGTGTAATATTTCTTTTTATTTATAATGTTAAATGAACTCTGACATTAATTTTGTGTTTATATGTATTTTGTATTCCGAAATGCAAATATTATCACTTAAACAATTTGAAACTAATCTAAAATCTTCAATAATATAAATATGTTTATTTATTAGCATGAATACAGAAAAAAAAAAAAGATAAATTATCACAATTATTGAAAGCTGTTCGAAATATTTTTCAATCACAATAGGATTGTTTAAAATATCAAGTTCAGCTGTAAATACACTTAAATATTAATCCATTTTTCAATTTTGTTTGAAGTTTATTTACTCAGGGTTTTATGTGTCATGTTTAATATCTGTGGTGACGATCTGACGACTAGACATGACGATCGTCTTACTTTTATAAAAAAGGACAATATGACGAAAGTTGTACACACACACACAAAAGAAGACAACAACGAAATAAACAATAAATTAAATATTTTTGTAAACTAAACATTCTATATGGCAATTGTCTTAATTTGTCTTGAAAAAATAAAGCAGACTGTCGAAATATATATTCAGTAAGAATTCGATGGTACAAAATTTCAAATTCTAATGTAAATAAATTTAAGTCTTAATCAATTTTGCTTTCTCCTTTTAAATTTATTTACTGGGGTTATTATTTCATGTGTCCTGTTTAACAATGTTTTTTTTAACCATGTTTCTTATGCACCTAATTTTCCCACATGTGACATATTTTTATAATATGTTTTAAAATATTCATAGCATAATGTCGATGGTATAAGACTGCAGTCACGTATAAAAATTGCATACCTACAAATTATATAAAAATTATTTCTGAACAAATACAAACCATCTGGAAATAACTTCACAGCTGGTTTTGTAAACCAATAAAATCAACAAGTGTTGATGGAACGCGTAATGAACTATATAGATATTAAATTACAGCTATTTTAAGTGATCAAATGTGAAAAAAATGTAATTATAATTTTTATTGCAAATTTGTGAATTACATTTTCTATACCTATTTGTACGGTCATGACACCGTTACGGTTGCAGTCAAGTGGGCCCTATACTTGATAGGTCTGTACCCTAAGGTACAGGAGAGGATACACCAAGAGCTGGACAGCGTACTGGGAGCTGACAGCAAGGGTCCTCTTTCGGTCGGCGATCTGAACGAACTCAAATACCTGGAGTGCGTCATAAAGGTGAGATGCAATTCCAAACATGGTCGAAAATTGATGGATATTGATGGAGATATTGATTTCTATTTTGAAAATGACAAAAATCCTAGGGTTTCAGTCATATATGTAGGTTGTTAAAGTTGTACAAAAAAGCAAAAAAAAAAAACCCCAAAAAAACAATGTTTCAATAAATATTCACACATCTGTTACGTGATCTGCAACATTGTCAATATTTTTTTGCTTTCAATACAAACTTTAGTCACGTAAACATGATGCTACTTATTGGGCAGACATTCCACCCTGGAACATTTTTTAAAATAATTATTTCCTTATATTATCAGCAATAATATCTGTACACCTAGTAACGGCGTTTGCCGCCAACTGGTTACATCTTAAATTCTCAAAATATTTTTTTTTCCTTGAATTATTTACGCCTTTTTTTGATACAAATATTACCTGGCTTTTGGCCAAAGGTGTGCGACTTATTATCTTTTGAAACAATCCTGAAGGGAGGATTCAAAACAGTTATCATTAAGTCCAACAATTTTTTTTTAAAGGCTGGCTTGAATTATGCATGTTTTTCAATGCTTTTAAAAATAACGTATTAATATTGATGTCTCTATATATGAAGTAGATAACATTTCATAAAATAACATGCATTTCATCATGACAGATTAATTATCAGTATTAGCACTGCTACTCACTTTTAGAGGAATAAAAAGACACGCACTAAATACACACAGACACACTCTCAGAATAATCTTCAATCCGTGGTTTCTTCAAGGATATTTTTTTTAACAATTGAACCATTTTGTAAGAGATTGAAAATCTTGTAAAGTAAAATTATTAAAATTCTACAAAATAGTGTTCCTTTTCCTTCGGCGTCTATACAATGTTAGGATGATAAATCCTGAGGAGTATCAGAAGAATGTAAAAAAAAATATATGGTAAATTATATGTGGCTTACATACGTGTTACAGCGAAATTTGTAATATTATTACTGTTTCTATCTATATAATTTAAAATTACATTTATTTTGCTTGATTTTGGAAAAAAAAATCTTTATGAAAATTTTTACGAAAGAAATACTTGGGTACGTTTAAAATAATTTTTTCATCAAATTTTAAGGGATCATCTTACGGGTATGTTAAACAATATTCATTCCAATTATTCAGCTTTCGTATTCAATAAATCCAAATGCATAAAAGTGTTAAGAGTTTTTCATTGCTTTGCTTGCATAAATGCCTTTAAATTATTTAGTGTAATGTGTAATTTTTTGAAAACATTGTCTCAGGAATGCAATCGACTCTATCCTCCAGTGCCTTTATTTGCCAGAAAAGTTTCTGAAGAAACCACCATCTGTAAGATATTTCTTCTCTTACTTATCTTCTTGTATAATATAAATGTATATAAACATTCATTTTACAAAATAACATTTCGAAATTAATTGCACGTCTGATTTAAGATATGTTATTATGTCTTAAAACTTCCACAAAGATGACTAAAAGCATAAAATGTGAAAAACATTTGCTTCAATTTTTAATAAATTTCGTTACTTAAAAATTTACGGAAATATATAATTTTTTTTAAATTTCTATAATTCAATATTTTACTTTTTAAACTTTAAAATTTATTTTTAACAAACGTTAAAATATTGAACATCTTCCAGGTGGCCACACAATACCTAAGAGAACAACTGTTGTTGTGACACCTTTCTTGGTGCACAGAGACGAAGACGTTTGTCCGGATCCAGAGAAGTTTGATCCGGAACGATTTCTACCGGAAAACAGCGCGCATATTCCTGAGTGCGCGTACATTCCTTTTGCTGCGGGTTCCAGAAACTGCATTGGTAAAAGACTTGAACTAAATCTTTCTACGGAAGCCTGCATTTTAAAAATTAATCATCCATCCTATATTTATTTTTATACAACATTGTTTATATAATACAAATATGCAGATATTAGATTTTTTCATTTTTAAGAAATTCAATTAATTCTATCCTTAAAATATATTTTTCTTTTAATTACTGAAATAGTTATTAAATAGTAATTAGCCTTTAATAAGTTTTGAAAGAAGATGGTGTAACATAAAATAAAATGTAAAGAATGCTTATAAATAATCAATAGATTTTTCTGTGTTTAAAACATTAATAAAAGTATACATATATTTTATTATTTTTTATTTTTAAGAATTCAATTAATTTTTTCCTTAAAATATCGACGATGTTGGAATTTCAAAAGGATCGGTCAATTCCATTTTGGGCCTGAAAAGCGTCAAAACTCGATTGGTACCGAAAACACTGAATGCACCAGCTCACACTGCATTGATTCTTTGTGACCTTTTCGTCAAAAATGAAACCGATATTGTTCTACACCGTATTCACATCGTGCGATTCCGGGTATTACCTAAACTCAAAATACCACTCCGGGGACACCATTTTGAGGCGATTAAAGAGATTTAACGTGAATCGCCGAGCGCTTTGATGGCCATACGTGCCAATGACATTTTAGCATGCATTGAGGACTGGAAAAAAAGTTGGCATAAGTGCATTGTGTCCGGAGGGATTACTTTGAAGGCGAGGAAATAAATTTTTAAGAATAAATAAAGAGTTTTTGAAAAATAAATAATTGGTCTTACTGTTTGGGCACAGTAGTAAATGCCAATAACTTTATCTGCCTTATACGACTCTAATTTATTCTAAATAAACCGGGTCAAATCACAAACATTTCCTTAAAAATGGGTTCTTATGTGCATATATTATGCTAATTAATTGTTTGTGTTCTTTCTTTGTAATGTTTTTTTGTGTTGTTTCTTGGTTTCCATATCTAAATTTTCATCAATCAAATGAATGCATACATTTGAATCTAAGCAACAAAATCTATCACTTTGTCAGGTATATGCTAACAAAATATCAAATCAAAAATCGATATAAATGTTTTTTTTTTAGAAACGCTATAAGACATAATTGAAATTGTTTCAAAATTGTAGGTAATAACTGTTTTCTATTTAATTTTTTCAATTCCTTCTATTAGCTCACACTTTCCTTATATATATCTTGTTCAAATTTTAAATCGTTAATAAAATACTTTTTATTCATCCACTCAAGTTCAAATACATTTTTTTAAACTTGTAGTAGATGACACTTGAGTTTTTTTTAGTTAATTATAGTTTTTTTTTTAGATTTAAGTTGTATATATCTATCAATAGATGGCGCCAGATAAACTTAAAAATATGAATGAAAATTATTTATAAAGGACTTTCTGCGATATAGGGAAAAAAAATAGGATTTGCCTTAAAAATTTTTTTTTATATTACTTGTTGTTAAACAGATAGTTTTAAAAAGTTCTTGGTTGCAAATAATTGTCACGCACGATTGTAAATTTCCATCGACCCATGCAAAAAAATCTAAAAACCACAGAAATGTTTTACAAACGAGACTAACAATTTTGACACAGATGAAACATATTTAAAACTAAAAATCAAAACATTTAATGAATTCCCTTCCAAAATAATTCATTAACATTTCAAAACTAACCTTATACTAACAAACAAAGTATAAAGACATAAAGATAGTAAAAAGTATAAAGATGAATTGAATTTTTTCTTTTCGTTTCGAAATATTTTTAATTTTCGAAAGAATTCCGATTTAAATTTACAAAAATTTAAAATCTGTCAAAATATACTTTTAAAATAATTTAATTAATTTTACAAATAATTCCCATTGTGATAATTTAAGTATCAATATTTACATCATTGTTAATTCCGTATATTCCGATATTCCGAGTTTACAGTTACCGCCTTTTAGCACAAAAAACACACAAAACCGTGCTAACTATAGATCACAACATTCCTAATTAAATTTAAAATCATTAATCAGTTTTCTAATTAAATTATATTTTAACTTCAATTTTAGCAATATTATTCACACAAGCATGTAGAATTATAGATAAAAATGTGTTTCAAAAAATGTCACATTCATGCGATTTAATGGCGAAAGGAAAGAGTTTTTATTTACAGTAATTTGAAATCTTCATGTAATCACCCTGTGGCAGGTAATGAAGATTCGCGATTGCAAGAATGCAAAGCAAATAATATTAACAATAAAAAAAATATCGTTTCTTCATCTCACTTCGAATAATAGACTCATCTCCATATTATTTTTTGTTTTTCTAAACGGCACTATAAAATTCACGCCTCATTTCGTTTTCTTTAAAGAAAATACATTTTTCTTCTTTGCACAGGACGCGTCTTTGGAGAGATGGAGGTGAAAGTCCTGGTGCGTCACATTCTCAGAAACTTCTGGCTTCACTCCCTGGACTCGAGGGACCAAGTGCTTCCCGTCGCCAAAGTCACCCTCCAATCGTCTGAACCCGCCCGCATCACGTTCCGACGCAGACAACAGTGAAGGATTTTTGAACTGTCCTTTCAAGGACTAATTTAATTGATTTGCTTATTCTCAACCAACATGTTTTGCTGTTGTTCCTTTTGTAAATAAATACATTGCACAACAAATTGATTCGTCTTTTATAAATCGTGCAATACTTTGCTGGGCTGAACGAAATTTCTTCCATATTAGTTAATTTGCTGTTCCGAAAATTCTTGACTTCTGTTTATTTCCCGTTTTTTGTTATACATAATATTAACCCGTAGTGCATTATATAAATATATACATCCAATTTGTTTCTAATTGGATTAAAAAAATATGTGTATTAAACTATACCCCTGATTGTCATATGATAAGTGAGCGAGGGGTACTGATGCAAACAATAGGTTTTATATATGCATTAACCACGATGCCTCCAAACACGATAATGGTTTTCCAAAGAACTCAAATAAACAGATCACACTTGTTTCCTCATCAGAATCGAATCCCACAGATCGATGCATCCTTCAAATTAACAAAAAAAAAATATGTAAAGTTTTAAATTTATTTTAAGAAATCGCATTCCTATCTTTAAATTTGAAATGGGAATGTCTTGAATTTACATTTACATATCGCAGATGTGGCATACTGTATAATTTTTAAAAGTTTTTTTTTTATTCTATTTTCCTGAAATTTATGATTTTATAAACGGAAACATCTAAGTAAAATTATTTTATCTTTTATCAAAATGCACTATTTTATTTGACCTTTGTGAATCATTTACCACTATCTAAATTAAATTTCAGAATCTTTTAAAAACAATTTTAAAGATTACTTTTAAAAGGAAGAGAGATGGATTAAAGAAAAATAAATGCTTTAATAATGTTTTAAAGTTTTTTTCATTCAATGTAGGCAACTATTGTGTTTAATTTGACTAATACGAAAAGATTATATTAATTGTGTTGCCGTATGACCGTCTGCGACCTCTCAGCCATTAGTTGTCAAATAGCCCAATGAATTAAGGAACGACAAAAAACAATCCCCAAAGGCATTGTCTGTAACACAAAAAGGAAAACAGTTTAGAACAATAGAACATATGCTGACGTGCTCTCCTGTCATGGAAACACCCCACTGTCGTTGTTTCCTCTCTATCAGAATCCAATCTCGCTGATCGATGCAGCACTCACACTAACAAAAAAAATGTGTAAATTTTCAACTAATTTTAAAAAATCACATTAAGACGTTTAAATTAGAAATAGGATTTTGTTCAATTTAAATTTACATATCGCAGTTGTGGCATACTGCATATCTTTATAAATCTTTTTTTATTGCATTTTCACTAATTTATAATTTTATGAAGGGAAACATTTGTAAAAAAATGTTTTATCTTTTACCAAAATGCAGTATTTTATTTGGCCTTTGTTAATCCTTTACCAATTCTGTAAACTAAATTTTAGATTTTAAAAATAATAAGTATATCAATATTTTTTATTGTTTAAAATTAATTTTCATGCCAAATATTTAAGAAAAAAAGGTTTTGCTTTAATCAAACTCTATTGCGTTACTTACCATTAGAAACAGTATACAACTTTTGAATCCATCGTATCCCTTTCGACTCTTTACTCAGATGCAAGGCGATTTGAAACTATGGAATTTATGTTTTTTCAGAGAAGTAGATGTTTTACTATTGTTTTGAAATTTCTTCATTCAATGTAGGCTATTATTATGGATAATTTGAAAAATATGAAATGCTTATATTAGTTGGTTTGTCGTATGTTTCTAATTGAATTAAGAAATATGTGAATTCATCCATACCCCGAATCGCCATATGATAAGTATGCAAACAATAGGTAGTACAGATGAACTAACTACGATACCTCCTAGCACGTCAACTGTTTCCACCAGAACTCAAATAAACAGATCTGACATGTTTCCTCTCTATCAGTATCCAATCCCACTGATCGATGCAGCACTCACACTAACAAAAAAAATGTTTTTCTTCAACAATTTTAAACAAAAAAAATTACATACATATCGCAGTTTTCAACTAACATTTTGCCACCATAATATTTAAGATTATTGCATTTTTCACTTTTATACAGAGATATACAATAAGGGAATACAGTTTTATTTAAATGTTTGATTTTCATATTTACGAAATTTTACCATGTTTTTTAAACAAAGGAAAAATAAACAGATCTGACATGTTTCCCTTCGTTTAAATTAATTAAAAAAAATTGTAAGTGACGTTTAAATTAGATTTTGTTCAATTTAAATTTACATATCACAGTTGTAGCATACTGTATATTTTTATAAATCTTTTTTTTATTGCATTTTCACTAATTTATAATTTCATGAAGGGAAACATTTGTAAAAAAATGTTTTATCTTTTACCAAAATGCAATATTTTATTTGGCCTTTGTTAATCATTTACCAAATCTGTAAACTAAATTTTAAAATTAAAAAAAAAAATTAAATATCATTTTTTTAGTTTGAAATTAATTTGTATACAAAATATTTAAGAAAAATTTGCTTTCAAGAAAACGCCATTGTGTTAATTTACAAATTTGAAACAACATAAAACTTTTTAATCATCATATCCCTTTCGTCTCTTTACAGAGATGCAACTGGGGATTTTTTATAAATCTTTTTTTTTTTTTTTCAGAGCAATTCATGTTTAATACCGTTTTGAAATTTTCTGTATAGATACATGGATAATTTCACAAATTTATTCTATCTGTTACATTTTATTTGAGATTTGTGATATGGGACTGCCTTCAATTTACATTTACATATCACAGATGTTTTATTTTTAGATCTTTTTTTTTTTCAGGCAATTCATGATTTAATGAAGGAAAACAAAGTACAAATTTATTCTATTTTACCACAATGTAGTATTTTTTTGAGATTTGTGAATTAATGTTTAAGTTTTTTTTTTTTTAGATTGAACTTTTGTACCAAATATTTAAGTCTTGGTCCCTTTACAGAGATGCAAGGCGGTTTGAATTTATTTTTCATATGAATTTATGTTTTTTAAAGGAGAAGTAGATGCTTTAATAACGTTTTGAAACTCGGACCTCTCGCTCATTATACAATATAGTAAGAACGACAAAAACAAGCACTAAAGGCATTGTCAGTAACACAAAAAGGGAAACAGTTAAGAACATTACGATATATGCTGAAGTGCTCTCCATTCATGGGTACACCATGGTTGAAAGGGTGCAAAGAAAAAAGAAACTCATTACACAACGTGCCACAAAAAAGGCATATGTTTTATCACTTAAATCTATCTACATCTTTTTAGATATATTAAGTACACATTATTTTATAATTAGATACGTAGCATTTAAGTATCATTTTCATCCACTTATTGTATTAGCAAGACATCTTTGAGAATTCAGAGAAAGGCGCATAATTACTTTGCATGGCAAACAATTCAAAGATATTCTTAAGAAATAAAAGTGGAAAGTCTTAAGAAAAAAAAGAGGAAACAACTCAAATACCCACCAGTCAATTTGGTTGTCGATGCAATACATCATTTACACATGTTGCCACAGTAGCATTGATGTTCTCCTGCAGTGTCCTCCCGTATCTTGAAGCGGTATATCAAGCGGAAACCTAAATTTGTAGAAAATGAATTACTTGTTTTGGAGGATACACTAAGTTATATGCAATGCAAGTAAAAGTTTACATAATTAAATTAAAGTAAAATATTTTAAAATCATTCCTTTTTTTTCCAATTATCCACCATCTATTGTATGGTTGTCCGAAATATTCATGCAGTACACTGTTCACTTTAAGAAATATCCTAACATGTACGTGTTACTCAGTTTGCTTATATCTATTAGCTTCTTAATACTTTTATCGATAGTGTATTTAAGTATCTCGTTAATACTTTATTTCGTAACGGGCTATTATTCTTTTTTTTCAAATGTGTTCCATATTGTTTGAGAAATTAAATAAAAAATGTTATTCCCTGGTTGTCGTTAAAAATATGAAGAAAATTCAATTTAATTGCAAGAAAAATCCCTGGCACTGTATGCAAATAGGAGGAAAGATTATTTTTATTTAAGGATATGCACATTTTTTAATAGTATTTGCAAAAACAAAAATGTTTTCATTGTTTACCTGAGGAAACTGGATAAGGAAGAATTATTAAACAGAAATTATCCCGGAAAAATATAACCATTTAATAGATAGTTAGCATATAGCTATTAATGCAACTATGCGAGTTTTCTGATGACATAAAAAGACAATGTTTTAAACAAATATTTAATGAAATTAGTTTCCAAAAAAATATTTTACAACGTAAGGGAAAATAGTAACTAAGAACATCTATCACTAACAGAAGAAAAATTAGAAATAAGTACATCTAACCTTTCTGTATTTATTTACGAACATTGACTAGAGTAATTATGTAACATGCTCTTCGAAGTTGCCATTTGTGTATTCATCGCAAGTTTCACGGTGCTAGTCGAGTTGTCTTTGTGGATAAAGATGTTTGTTTAATGACAGCAATTACAGCGTTTTCAATGTTCTGGAAGATGAGGTGGATTACATCTTGTTGGGGGCATCTGGAAAAAATGCCCTGCATCTCTGTAAGTGGCAATTCGTGTAGAAACATTACTGGTCTTTCAAGAAAATCACTTAATTTGTGAAACTACTTTAGCTCTGGGCGGGTAAATGTAGACGAATTTTATGTTTTACATTGTTATCTATATGAACATTGACTGGAATAATTCTGTAACATGATCTTCGAATTTGCCATATGTGTATTCATCGCAAGCCTTATGGTGCTAGTCGAATCGTCTTTGTGGATGAAGTTGTGTGACTGATTGTTTCCAGACAACAAGTACAGCGTCTTCAATGTGCTGGGAAATGCGACTGATTACATCTTGTTGCAGAAAGGTTCTGATGGATTTAATTTTCAGTGTGATGTCCACGGAAAATGGATTGATCCAGCCACTTTGATGGGAAATACTGTGCAACCTAGATGATTGTCGATTTACAAGAACGATTACAGAGAGTATTCTTACAAAGCTCCTGCTCCAAATTTTAGAGGAAAAGGAGAGAATTTTCAAAATATCGGAAAAATGCTCTGTTAGGAGGAAATCTCTCTGAGAGGATTCTCATGGGAGAGCTTTCCTCGTAGCTTCTTTCGGAGGAAAGTTCTTGGAAGCCTAAATTCTCCAAAAAAGAATAAAAATCTTAGAGATTTCAAATGAAAGTCATAACGTAACATAAGGTGGATTCTATGTCAAAAAAATAATGCTAAATCAAGTTAATACTAGTATATTTACAAAATATTTAACCATCAATAAATCAATTGAAATTCTATATTAGTATGAAATGTATGCAATAAAAACGATATTATATACCCGGAATGATGTATCAATATACCTGAGTAAAAATCATTTTCTAAGATATTAAAATCAAGTTTCTTTGCAAATTTCACATTTTTACGCCATGATGCATTATTTAAAATCTGTATAATAAATGTGATTAATTAAAGTGAATTTATTTAAAAAATTTAGTATGGTAACTTGTATTCTGTGGTAGAAGCTTCTTTCCTCTAGTCTTTATTTCATAATTAGTTTTGTGTTCACATTATTTTTGGTTTTGAACCGTACATTAATTTTACTGCTTTGCGACATGTTGTTCTTCAGTTAATAACTAATTATATTTTTTATTCATTAAAATATTTTATGATTTTCAATATTTGAGTAACAAAAGATTAAACAACTATTTTGAAATTGTTATAATTCATTTTTCTTTTTACTTCATTATACACTCTCATTCTATAATATCTGAAATGAATGGAATTTTTATTATTTTTTCACTCCAAAGAGTCTAAAAAAATAGTAAATTTTTTATATTTATTACTTTATATATAAAATATATTCAGTTATTTGACATTGTAATATCTTATACATCAAACATAAGAAATGAATATAAACAAAAATATAATATATAAAAGATATTTCATAATATTTATCAACATAGCTATTGAAATTTAATATAAATTAAAATGTAAAAAATCATTTGTCTATAGTAAAAGGTTTAATATTTTTAATAAAAAGGACATTCATACAATGATTGTACAAAAAATGTCATTAATATAAACCAAAAACACTATAAAGACATTAAAATATGATTTTTTTTAAAATTTGTTTCTTTCATTAAATATACCTATTTTAAAAGTTTATTACCTCAAGCTGTGTTTATTAATATGCTAGTGGTTAAGTTTAGTTAATCACAGTTTTAAAAACTCGCAAATAGTGAAAATTATGAAAACAATTTGCCATTTTGGTTCTAATATTTGTTTTGAATTCTGGAATTCAAAGACTCTTTTTGGAGGACTACACTTTTAACCAATTTTTATCAATGTGGATATCAAGAATAATAAAAAAACCAGATAATTAAAACTTCTTACAGGTTAGAAAAACACAAATGCAGTTTTCAGGAAAATTAATCTCTTTGAGATGACCAATATAATGAACATTATTCATTGGTCTTGTAAACATATACAATACTAATAAATAATTAATGATTTCATTATTATATGAATATTTCTTTTTTATATAATTAATTTTTTTAGAAACATCTGAGAAATTATGAACTATTTTCAAAATCAGATGTTAGCAAATGTATATATAACGAATTGCAAAAATATTCTGTCACCCTGCATATCTTTTAAACACGTATAAAATGAAAATTTTATTGTATAGATGTTATAAATTGTAAAAAATTCCTTCATTTACTGTGGACTAAATGCATGAATTTCTTTTTTCATATGTCAAATATAAAGAATTTATAATATAAGTCTCAAAAGATAAGCAATTCAACAGCAAACAACGATTCTCAAATGACCAAAGTAGGAACAACTTTAATCCTAAAGAGAATATCAACTCGTTATAATGCAAAAAAAAAAATTCATTTAAAACAGTATACACAAATGAAACAATGTGGTAGTTGTGAAGGAAATCCTTTATGTTAATTAAATATTTATGTACGGGTATGTAATTGTACAGGAGTCTAAATTTTATTTAACCAAACAGCTAAGAAATTAATATAAAATCTTAAATCCATACAATTGCATAAAATTTAAATATTATTAAATAAAATACTTTAAATTAATGTTAATAGTATGCTCTGTGGGTATTATTAAAGTTAACTTTCGAAAGATTAATTTAGATTTTTCGAAAGCAGAACATATTTGAAGAAAACGCAAATAAATGGACATATTTTTAATGGATGTAAATACTTACAATATGTGGCACATCAAACGTAAAAAGCTGCTTTTGGAAGAATTAAACAACTCACTAGTTAAAGTTGTAGTATTATGATCTGTTGCCACTCAAGTAAAACAAATGAAAAACTTAATTTGCAAATGGTGAAAGGTATATTTTTCATTCAAGTTTAGACAAATTTTCACTTAGAATTTAAAAGTCTTGGACAAAACAATGGCTTAGAGCAAAGGTCTCCAAACTTTTCAGCCTTCGGGCCATACTTTTACTCCAGTAAGTACCGAGGGCCAAAACCGTTTTAATTTTTCTGCCATTATCTATAATTTCTAGACTAGTCGCCGAGTACTCATACGCTTGTAAATTCGCTTCATTCTCCAAAATGAAGTACACAAAGAATGTTTATAGATCTAAGTTAACCGATGAGCATCTTAAATAGCTTTTAATAATTGGTACAAGTAAAATTGATCCACTGTTGTCAGTGAAAAATTACAATTACATAAATATCATTAGAATTTTTTTACAAATGGATACCCACGGTTTTATTCGTAAAATTTAGCTTTTCCGCTCCTGAGGGATTTTCTGGATAAAAATCATATGTTTGATTCAGGATTTGTACATTCTAAACATCGATATACATACATATCGATATATCGTCATCGATATACTTTTTACCCCAACAAAACTACCGAGGATGTTCACTAGTTTATAATGTTAGTGGGATTCATTTCAATTATTTGTTAGATGTTATGCTTAAGCTAAATTTTCTGCCTAGTAGGCTTGCCATTAAGCTCTACTTAGCAAGCTAAATAAAATCGAGTTATTATCATTCTGTGTTTTTTCATCCAACTTATTATAGCAACAATATGTCGAGCCGGATTTGGCCCGGATTTGGCGGGGCCGTAGTTTGCAGACCCCTGGCTTAGAGAACAGATCTAGGAGTTGAAGCTCAGTTGCGAACTGCTCCACTGTAATTTCTTCACTTTGCACCTTCTCTCCTACAAGAAATGTCTCATTTGGATGTGCTTAGAGCACTGGTGATCCTCTCTTGGATGTGAGAAAATCTGATAGCTGTTTCGTTGTTGATTGGATGTTGAATTCTTATAACATTCATCTTATTGTTGAATATTAAAGACATGCTGTTATATCCAGATTTAATTCCAAATAATAAACTGTTTTACTAAAATTTCAAGGTTAAAAATAAGTTATGAATAACATTTCAACGTCAGAGATCTAAATTATATATATTTAAAACAATTTTGTGCACGATAATAATAAAATGCTTGTTTGAGTATTGTATTTAAATTTCCAAATAGGGAAATCAAATAAAGTATCAAGAACAATCAATGGTAAATAAACAATTGCATTCTTTTCCTTTATTAACTACACAGGGAAAATATATTTAATATGTAGTTAATATAGTAAAGAAAGGAATGCTATTATTAGTAGAAATATAACTATAAGGAACAATATTAAGACAACTGAACGAGCTTTCAATTAAATTAATGGATAAATGCATTTAAAGTGATGATGCTGTTTTTCTCTTTCAAGGATTATTTTAAATCTTATACGAATTCCTAAAAAATATAATGCAGTTTATGAAAAACAAAATCATAGTTTCCTTTGTAAATTGTTTTTCAAACCAATATACCTAAAAGACTGTGATAAATACTGAATTTGAATAGAGTATTTAGAGGGGTTTACTTTGGTTTCATTTTTCCATCAATGAAAAAATCGATATATTATAATGAATAGTTGTTTAACGTATCTTTTCAATCCATGAATATTAGAAATTTCAAAAAAGGAAAATTCTTGTTAACTATATTATGGTGGATTTCTCTTCATATTTACTGGGTGAGACTTGATTTTCTAAAATTATACTTCATTTCTAGTATCAAGTTAATACGTCTTTAAAATCGTTCATTTACAAAACGTATGCCATGCTATAATGTGCTTTTAAATGCTGAGCGTTAAAAAATCATTCTCAGACAGAGTGGCATATGTGAGACAACTTCATTATTATCTGGAAATCAACTGCAGAGTTGAAATTGCCCCCATTCTTCGATACAATTTTGAAAGAACCATCTTCTAGAAAAGGGAGGGCTTAATATCTGAAAAGGAAAATAACGTTTGCGAAAGCTATGATAATTTTAATTTTTCGAAAGCTATTTCGATGATATTAAAACATGTATTATTTCAGGTGCATTTTTTGTGAAATAATATTAAGACATTGTTGTGTTGATTATAAAAATTAATTTTCATGTGTTAGATTACGGAGCATTGTTGTTGTATATTTAACACAGAAGTAATTTTTTTGGGAAGAAAAGAAGAAACTCAAAAAAGCTGACTAGACCATCTTACTCGACAATATTTTTTAATATTCCTAAAAGATAGATCAAAACTTGTTTACCAACAATTCTTCCCTTAGAATGAAATACTAATGAGACCTGAATTTACAAACAACCAGACATTACTATTTCCTACTATTTGCTATCAGGAAATTTTTGGGTTAACAATTTTACACAACTTTCCGATCTGCCATCTCGACGAATCAAAGTATGCTCTCTGTTTATTCTATAATTTGTTTTTCTGTGACTTGTTCATAAAATAAGTATAAGATTGTGAATAAGGTATTATATTTATAAGATAAGGTAAGGAACATACAAGTATGTTTATAAGGTAAGGTAAGGAACATACAAGTTGAAGCGATACACATTGCATTTGATGTTTTTTTTTGTATTATTCGTATGGGCACATTATTATTGTGATATATTTCTGTAAATTGTCTAGTTTACTTTTATACAATAGAATAAAATAACATTTTACAAGGATAAAAAAGGAATTGTTATCGTTATTTAAATAAATCCCTACAAGTTACTTATATTAAATGATGTTACTATACAAACATTTGTGGAAATGTAATTCTATCTAACATTACCCAAATTATAAGCAGGAACTATGACTTTATGAAATTTATAGCGAAATGTTACTTTAAAAAAAAAAGTAGCAATTAGATTTTTGATGTAAGCCTAACTCCAAATATGCTACAGAAATTTTCGTCAGAAAAAGATATAAGTCACGCTTGCCACTTGCTCGAGTATATATATTGGCTGATATTAACGTGTTTTTTAAAAATTTAATTTAATTTAATTTATTAATTTTTTTTTCTTTTTCCTAACATGTTCCTTGTTGCTTAAATAAATTTATTATACCCTCGTTTTGAATATAAATGTAAGGAAAACTCAATATTATTCCAAAACCCATATAGACAAAATCCTATGAGCATCGAGGAAATATTACACCGTATTTTAATAAAATAAACGTAAAAAATATAAGTAATAATATTTTTAGTTACATTTCCAAGGAAACTAGTTAAGGCGTAATTATCAAGGTCAAAAGATCCTTAAAGATATTAATAATTTAAAAATAGACTATAAATGTTATTACAGGAATGTTTTTGATAACATCAAATACGTAAGGAAAATACTTGCTAATGTCTCTAAGCGGAGGCGTAGGTAAAATAAATTATAGAAGAAGAATAGTTAGAAAAAGCAATATATATTGAATTATTTTACCCCATCATAACGTTCACTGCAGTAATTCTGCAACATGTTCTTCGAAGTCGTTGTTTGTGCATTCATCGCAATCATTGCGGTGTTGGCCATATTAACTCTATGGAGAATGAAGTACAGCCGATTCGTTTCTGACAACAAGCACAGCGTCTTTCAGGTGTTGCTAGATGTGATGGATTCCATCTTGTTCGTTACATCTGGAAAGAAGAATGCCTTGCATCTCTGTAAGTAAGCTTTCATGTAAATACGTTACTATAACTTGAAGAAAATCATTTTATTTGGGAAACTACTCAATATAAAATGTAAACGAAATCTTTAAGTTTTACTCATTTTAAAAGAGTAATATGTGAAAACAAAAGTTAATGGTCATAAAGTTTTTAGTTTACTTTCCTAATTAACTTATCTTCTTTTACTGAAATTTTACTGGTCCGATTACAATATCCATCCACAGCTATATTTGTGGTGAAGAAAGAATTGTAAGCATGGTCTCGTTTAAAGGTCTCTCGATGCAAAGGAATCATTGGCAAACGACGTTTCATGTTCCTTGTACTCCAAATATGCATAATGTTATAGTTAACAGAGTGTTCTGAGTAAAGCCCATAACCCGCTAAAATTAGCCATAAACAACAAATGAGCGTGCTATAGTCATCTCTGCAATTGCTGCTGTTTCTTTTTATGGCAATTGATTCATGCAGTTCCATAAATCTTTTGTACCAGACATCTCCAAGGCAAATCTGAACCCATTGAGGTCCATTGGTATGATTGAATTTTTTAATATGCATTCTTAGTTTTTGCTCGATAACTGTGTCATTCAATTAGGATGTCACTGGCATACCTAATAGAATCTGCTTTCAGTGGGGTGCCTATGCAAAATGATTCACATTCACCAGGAACTAAAATAGCCTCCAGGTGATTGTTTATATATACAGTTCACTACGTACCTATATATTGGAATCAAGTTTTCACGGATTCTGAAGATATTGTGCAGTGGGACAGTTAGCCGTCATAATGTCTTCATTTGTGGATTCCATCTTCGCATTCTGGAACACCCACTAGAAAGGCATGGCTGTTTAAATAATTTTCATTTGTTCTAATTCATTACAATTACAACTTTTAAAAATAATTTTAAAGTATTACTCCTTAAATATTGCACTTTTCTTGTTTATTTCATCTTTTTGAATAAAATAGTTTTCTCGCGGTGTATAAATTTTTTTAAGTTTCGTAACGATCTGATTTATCTATTCCATTCAGACTAACAAATTACTAATTAATTAATTTCAATGTCGAATATTACTCAGCCCTCAAAGTTTAAATACAATATTTCAAAACACATATTCATTATCAAAAATTTAAAAAAAAACATTGTCTTTACGATTTGGTTAATATTATTAAAACACGCTGCATGAATTGTATATCTATTCATTGAAACATCATTGTATTTAATTGACCATACCTAATGCCTTTTATATAAATACATGAAACATATTAATAAACATATCACTTTGTCTTTTTATATTTTTAGGTATTTTTTCAAAGAAATAATTTTGTTATCATTCAAATATATTTTTTCAAAACAATATTTTGGATAAAATTTCAGTCAATATTTTATAAGAGAAATACATTTGAAAAGATGGAACATCAGAATAACTGTTTGAATAATAATTATCAGTATATTGAACATTAATTTAGTAACACAAAATCATTCAAAATGTGTTACAATACAAAATGAAATTGTGCAAATCAATTATTAAACTCATGTTTGCGAAAATTACATCATGAAGGACTTACGAGAGTGGGCTGAAATTTTCAGGAAATGCAAATTAGCGCATGATATGCAAATGATTACAATTTTAAATCCGTAGCGCATGCGTATGCTGAGCAGTGCCCTCTGAACGGCGGATGGATCCGAATAAATAGACTGATGTAGCGAGGCGTGTATGGTTGTCGGTGGTCATCTGCTAATGGTAAACGTTAGCTCAATCGTTACTTATGCCTCTTCGACGAAAGAGAGCGAGATTTGAACAACTTACAGAGTTTGAACGGGGGAGAATCATCGGCCTTCGTGAAGCTGGATTGTCTTATCGTGCAGTAGCCGCTCGTGTGCAGCGTAACAGCAGCACAGTGATGCGTCTTTGGAAGCAGTGGACGGACGTATGTCGGACAACTCGGAAATCCGGGAGTGGACCCCGAAATGTGACGTCAGCTCGCGATGATAGACACCTGGTCCGCATGGCGCTGACGGACCGTACAGCTTCCTCTAGACAATTGGCAGCACAGAGGTCAATAGCTACAGGTATTTCATTGTGTGCTTCATCAATTCGTAGACGTCTGCTGCAGCGGGGACAGCGCGCAAGGACTCCTTTATACAGGATCCCTCTCACGCTAAACCACCGCCGCCTGCGGCTACAATGGGCCGCTCAGCATAGAGACTGGCGTGCTGATTGGCAGCATGTCGTGTTTTCTGACGAATCCCGCTTTAATTTGTGGTACCATGATGGCCGCATTCGTGTCAAACGCTATGCCGGTGAACGCCACCTTCCGGAGTGCATTATCGAATGCCACAGTGAACGAACACCCGGAGTTATGGTCTGGGGTGCCATAGCATATCATGGACGATTTCAAGTGCTAAGAATTGTGGGCAATCTGAACAGCAACCGGTACATCAGGGAAGTTCTACAGCCCCAAGCTGTTCCCTTCCTTCAAAGCTTGCCAGGCGCTGTATTTCAACAGGACAATGCCCGCCCTCATATCGCTAGGACTGTTCAATCCTTCTTTGCAACGCGGCAGGTACAGCTTCTTCCTAGGCCTGCGTATTCCCCGGATATGTCGCCGATTGAACATGTGTGGGATTTCATTCGTCGGCGTTTCGCTCGTGATCCTCGTCCTGTTGCTTCTGCAGACGAACTTTTTGTGCGCATACAAACAGTATGGAATGCTCTTCCTCAGGCAGACATTCAAAATTTGTTTGACTCCATGCCACTTCGTGTAGCAGCACTTATTCCGGCGCGTGGTGGCTACACAAAATACTGATTCCGATCTCTTGTTATTGTTTGTTTGCTTTGAACATTTAATCATTTATCTGTACCACTACCACTCAACTGTATATTGTTGTGGCGCTGTCATCCACCCACTCAGTGAATGAGACGTAATTAGGAAATTGATGGGAAATGTGTAAATTTATGTATTATGTGTTTAAATTTGGTTGCAAATTATATAATTTTTTTGTTTTGTTTTGTCATTGTATTTCGATATTCATAAAGTTGCAATTTGTTAAATTATGTGTGAAACATTTTCAAATCCTGATTAATAATAATAATTATAATAATAAAAAGAAAAAGAGGAAGAGAAGAAAGAAAAGTCTTAAGTTGTGCCATTTTCATTCAAACTCAGTTCTTGGTAGGGGTTGTTGTTTGACTTCCGGTGTGGTCAGGGTAGAAGATGGCGGACCCCATGAAGTACGAATTGAGCCTCAGGCTCCTGTCACACCGTCTGGAACCGGGATCTCGACCAATCGAAGCCTGGAATGACGTCAGCTATGACGCGGTCATCATTGGTGCTTATAAGCGGTGGTGGACGGAAGAAGTGGGTTTTTTTGGGACTGAGACTGGACGATGGTGTGATAGAAATGGAAAAACTGAGTGTTAGCTGCTGCACCAGGTGATGAATTCGGCTGCAAGACAATCCAAGATGATCAGGGATTGAGACATCACAGCAGCAAAATGCGACCGAAATTGTGCGTAGTAATGTAAAGCACAATCTGTTTTTGCCAATTTGACAACGATCACTTTTGAGATTTGTCGTTACAGTCGAGGATTTTGCGGACGAAAGGTTCAACGTTCCGATGACAAAGTTTGAGATGAGTACTCGTTTGATTGTTTGATTTCTCTTTGCAATATTTTATCATTTCCTTTGAACATTGTATTTTTAATGTATTCAGCATTCAGATACAGATTTTGAATAACTCTAAAGTGATATTGAATGCTCAGTGCGAGTTCAGCGCACATTTCTACGTCCTTTTTGCATATGAACTCAACAGACAGAATTTAGTGCCTCGTCCTTTTCTTGTAATTGAATTGCTTGTGATAGATATGAGTGAAGGTTAAATTACAAGAATTGATTTAATTTCTATTTTTATCTAATGTATTGTGTTTAGTTAAATCTAAGTGTATTATGTTTGTACGTAATTGTATAATATTGGTGGGGCCCCTGTTTGCATTTAATTCAAAATTAATTCATTTGTTAATATCTATTTTTATTATAATAAATCTAATGTCTATGATTGTATGTATCCTGAGTATTATTTCCTGCAGACAGTGCACACCATGCTGATTGTCGTTTAGGTAAAATTTTAATTTCCTGGGTTATTATCTAAGAACACAACGCAATTAATTCAATAATAGTATCTGATCTGATTTGTTTTGCTTTTGATTCGTGATTAGAGGTAATAGTTAAATTAATTAAAATACTAGTTAGCAACACGACAGTATTAAATTTCATTCAATTATGACGATTTCTTCATGGTGTTGCAATTTTCACAAACATGAGTTTACATTTGTTACAATTAGTTAATTTAAATTAAAAATATTATTATCTATTTCCATCTATTTTAACATTTTCTGTGTTAATAATGAAGACAATGCTAATGAATTTATATTCTTTACCTTTTTTAAAACAATGTATTATTTTTAAGTATTTTTTTATTTTTTAACACCAGTTAAAAAGTTGAAAATACTCGAAAATGTTTTTTTAACAAAGTTTGTATTATAACACTGCATGCTTTTAATTTTTTTAAGTACAAATTAAAAATAACACTTTTAGAATTAGAAGTTAAAAGGCGTTTAACTGTAAAAGTTCATACAATTTTATTTGTTATTACATTTAATGAAATATATCTCTTTTCAGATATAGTGAAGTATTTCACAGAAAAAATCAAAAAAATTTAAGCAGTATCCGTTATTTACATATTGGTTGTGTGGTCTCCAAGTGGTAATCATACACAAGGCAGAAGCAGTAAAAGTATGTTTACTTCTATTTGAAAAGAGCTTATTTAAAAAAATTTAAGCGAAATGAACTGAATTGCCTTATTTTTTATGTGGTTTAAAAAGAATGAAATATATTATTATTATTTAAATAATGTATTTTTAAGGATTAACTATCTTTTGCTTAAAAATATAGTGGTAAATATAAAAAAATTTAAAATAAGTACTTGAATAAGGAGATTTATACGTTTGTAAAGATGGAGTTATTCAATTACGATAGCATTCTTACAATTAATTCAATTTTTTTCGCCGTCATGTTTTTCTTTAATTTTATATCATAATTTTGTTAGAAATGAATTACTTTTGTTCATTAATCTATTATAGGTTTATTATTATCATTGCAGTGTGCGTAGCAGTTGCAATTTTTAAAATTTTTTAAAATAATACTTATTAAAGAAAGTTACATTTATTTCGATGTAAGAAATAAATCCTTTCATAGAAATCAAAATTTTAATTTTTTGTATAAAATATTTTTTTGGTCTTTAGGAATTTCTGAAAGAAAAAAAAAATACTCGAAAAAAGTGATTTTTATGATTTCTTTACACCGTATCTTGGAACTGGTCTTTTAACATGGTGAGTCATTCACGAAATAAAGGTGAAAGTTGCGCAATTGATAATTTAAAAATAATTTTTACTCCTTGAATAAACTGCTTTTGTTTGTTTCATCTTCTTAAACAAAACAATTTTCTCGCTGTGTGTATATATACATATTTTTTAAGTTTCAAAGGGTTATTTATTTGATTTGAATAGTCTAATGTTTGGTTTTTCTTCACAAAAAATTTTAAAGCTTTGAATTATATCTTATAAATAAACAGAAAACTGTGTTAAAAATGTGTTGGTAATTCTAAATTAAATTTTTTTAAAATTTTTAACATTAGCATTTATATCCTAATATCTGACTATGAATCGATCAATATACTTTTATTAATATATTACTTTATATTTATAAAATCTGAGAAATATTGAAAGAATTGCTTCAGTGAAATAGTTTAATTACTGCTAATGCTTCTTTAGAGAATTAATTAAAATATCCTGCAGTAACAAAGTAATTTGAATTCTAAATATACAGTAGTTAAGTCAAATTCATCAAAATGTGTGTTTCTCATATATTTTACCAGACAATTTCAATGATCATTATAATTAAAAGTTATTTATCTTGATTATATATAAAAATTGAATTTGTATTAACATCGCGGAAAATATATTTCATTACATTTTGCAGTGACAGTTCCCAGTGGAAAGGGCGAAGGAAGCTGCTCGCTGCTGGCTTCCAGAGCAGCATGCTCAAAAAGATACCTCGCTGTCTTCAACCAGCATGCGCAGAAGTTGGTCGAGTGTCTGCGAGAGGAAACGGAAAAGAATTCACGTGCGTTGAGAGCCTCTTACCTCTGTGTTCTTTGGATATAGCGGGCGGCGAGTTAAATGATGCAGAATATCAAATGTGAATAATGCGATAAGCATGGAATATAAAACGATGTTGTATTTGTTTTAAATTTTGTGATGAAAAATTTGAATCTTTATACTATTACATTATTTTATATTATTGTGTAATAGATAATGATAAATTTAACACAAATCAATTAAATGATTGCTGTTTTTATTCACGCCATGTAAATTTATCCAATATTCGATCCACAATTTTAATGCTTTTGCATATTTTGTAGTTCATCCAATTTACCTCTATTAAAAATACACTGGAGGAAAACAAAATTCAACACCAAGAAGGAGTTGTACTAGATAAACAGTATTTAGGAGATGTATTTACACGCCTGAAAGATGGTGCCTTTTAAAATATTAGGCCAGACGAATAACAGTGGCGCTGGAGTATCCCTATACACATGGAAATTACATTTACTAAAATTAGCAAAATGATTCTAATTTCGTAAATATTCCGGAATAGGTGTTGTATGCTGGATGTCCATCAAGCATATTTTAAAGAGGTCAAAGTTCAAAGTATTAGTAGCTTACTGATTTTGAATGAGGACTCCAAGAAGGTGTATTTTATCTTCAAAAAATGTAGAAAATTTTAGCAGGAATATGTCCATTTTACATGTTTGATGCCAAAAGTGGAGAAAAGGACATACCTGAAGAAAACCGAAGTCCGGCCACACAGCGCCACTACTGAGATGGAGACCTCCAAGATTTCCAATACCAAAAGTTTCGCTAGATAAACGAAAAATAAAAACGTGTTTACACATGTGAAAGTAGACTAGGGTTAGATACAATGGCGCTAATAGCGCACCTGTATTCATAAAATTGATAATAAGTGATTCGTAATAATTTCGAAGAAAGTACTTATTTTCCGGATTGGAGAGCTGGATATGAGTCAAGAACACCTTTTAGGAGATAAAAAACGCAGTATCAACAATTTTCTGAGTTTGAATGAGGCCAAGTAATACGAGCACGAAACGACACATTTTGCATGAGGATATAGTAGAAAGACTGCACGCTAATCACAGGGATATCCTCTGTTTACGATTGTTGACGAACGTGGACAGGAGGAGGAGGTGTTGTCTCAAGAAACTACACGCAACCCATTACTAAGTGAGTGACAGCCGTTTGGTTGCATGCTTATCCTGCTGCATTTGAAGCTGAAAATTCTTATAGTACATATACGAAATTGGGAACTGTACAGAGAAAATTAAAATAGCCCCTTCACATGAAGCTTCTGTCGGTACCAGGATAACATAGCAATGAAAATTACTTCAAGAAGAACTCTGAGAAAGATCCTCTGTAATATTCATGTCAATTAATTCAAATTCGTTGCCACCTTCTATTTCAGTAGTGTCAAATAACGTACGTATAATAAATTTATAACAAACATTTCAAATAAGAAGTGTCGAAATATTAATGTTACAGCATTAAGGCTATATATATATATATACATTATAAGGTTAACATTTTCCTAAGGTTCTTCACGGTTTCTGCGAAAAATAACTAAACAACTAGATTAACCGCAGAACAAAATTGACATTTCGACAAAACTAAACCAAAGCAGTTTTCTCCTTTTTTATTCAATTTTACGCGATTAAATATCTTCTATAGATTAAGCGAATGTAATTTTTTAAATGATTAAGAATATAACATTATTTTTTTTTCAATTTAATGCGCAAAGATCTAAATTATCGCTGGAACATTTACCTGTTGCTATCAAACATAACTGTTCCTCTGTGAGGTCTTAAAAGAAAGCAGAACACAATATAATATAAAAGATAAATTATTCATGCGAAAAAATAGTTAGGCACTGTTATTTCAAAAAAAATACACAAATTAACATGTTTAATAAATTTGTGTTTTATACCTGCAAAGTGTGTGTCATGTCTTTGTGTCTAATCATCAGTTTCCAATAGTTAGGACGGATATCCCATGAATAGTCTACTCAAAGATAGAGGGACTAGCGCTCTGGTGCACGGTACCACAGGTTTCGGGCTCAAGTCCCGGCGGTGCCATGGGTGTTTGTAGTGGTTCGGAATCCACTTTAAACTGTAGGTCCCGGTCTGTTTAGCCTAAAGTGTGCACAAGATGACCGCAGAGCGACAAACAAACCAAGCCCAGATAGAGGGAAAGTGGCAGCTTCTGTTGTGATGGAGCAATAGTAGGAAGAAGTCTGACTTCTCTCCGTGTCGCTGAAGCAGGAGGGCGCTGCCTTAAGGGTGGACCTTCGTGTGAATTTATCTCCCCTTCGCTTATCGTATGAGAGAAAATCCGGAAAACTCATAAAAGGTAGTTCGACCACCTTTTATCGCAGGTTCGACTACTTTATGAGGAAAGATGCGGAACATCATAAACACTATCGAGTCACTTCGTTTATTAAAACAGTATCTAAAAATCCTCCAGTGGATTGACCTCCAGCAATAATGCTCACCAATGGCGCACATTTCCACTGAGCCACGACTCGGTCATACCTACAATAAATCTTAACTGACTAAATTTCCAGCAATACAGTACACGTTGGACCATCAACTCCCTAACAATACGAATCTATAGTCGTCAGTCTCGAGCTTCGGCGGTTCCGATTTGTGATCTGTAGGCTCTTCAGATCATTTTCAACTTCATTAATCCATCTCTTTTTTGGCCTTCCCTTTTTGCTTTACCCTGGCACTTCCCCTTGAAAATTACAATCAATATGCTTTGTAATTAATATGATATTAAATAATCTTGAAAATTTTTGTAATGAACACTTCTTGAGTTTATTTTAAGAAACTTGGAGCACTACCTGTTAATAATAAAATTTGCTATTGTAATTTTGAATGTAATGTGAATTCTGTGGTGGTTTCGGTGATCGCTTTATTTGAAAGACAGTGATTGGCACTTAAATCTTCCCGCTCTTACATTAATGATAGTAATTTAAAAAAAAAACACTGAAATTTGCCTTGCATAATGTAAAGCCTCATTATGTTGTAGCTATCTCCCTTACAGTATATATTAAAGTATCGCTTATGATTATAAGAAAATGAGAAAGTTTATGCTTTATGAGAAAGCATACAAACTGTATTTTCAAAAGATTTTATTTTAAATTGCAAAAAATAAATATACAATGGGCGGAATAAATTTTTTCACATGTAGATTGCACGAACGTAATATTTACTCTGGACAAACCCTATATTCATTCAAGCTTTCTATTTTAGAATCCATTTTAGGTGTAAAAATAGGAGCTCTGCAGAATGAAGGCGAGGAATACGTGACATCTCTGCATTGGTAGGCCCATTCCGCTGTTGTATTATGAGTACCACTTAATTTATTCTGTTTAGTTCAAGCAATTACTTTCAAAAATATTTTTGCATAGGAAGCTCATACATTTCTCTCATAGTTAATGTCAGGATATTGCTGATAGTCTCTTCTTCTCTTTCTTTTTAACGTTTTTCTTAATTAAATACATTCCTTTTTTTATTTTTAACTTACCAACTTTCAACAAGAAAAATCTCATAGTTTAATTTTTATTAATATTTTTATTGATTATTTAAAAGTACAATCGCATATTCAATATGTTTAACATGTTCAAAATACTCTGCTTTCAATTGCCTTTTTTTTTTTTTTTTTTCACCCTCAACTTCGAATTCTTTCTGGTGTTGTATTTTAAAAAAACATAACTGAAGCAGAATACTTAAAAATATGTCCCCATATACCATTAACAGTTTCTGTACTTGTAAAAAATAACAATTTAGTGACATATACTGTTTAGAAATCCAACACATTCTTGCTGAGAAATTAATATGCTAATTAGATATTATTCATGGATGATTAAATTCATATTTATTATGGAAAAATGTATTTATATACAATTTAGGATTTAGTGTCATTTATATATGCAAGTGAATGAGATTGAGTGAAATGATATGTTTATGATGAAAGTTTTAAAGCAAGCAGTAGATGTATTTTTGTTTGTTTCTTTTAAGGTTATTCCAATGTCAAAATTTGTTCAATGGCCTACTTTATATTCCATTGTTCAAACTTTTTTGCCGCACCTCCGAATAGCTCACGATTCTCTAGAAGTGTAAAGACGACAATTTCTTTCAACCTTCATTAAAAAAATTATAATAAATAAAATTAAATAATTATATGTATTTTTTCACAAAAATATTTAATTAATAATGCGATATTTAAATAGGATTTTTTGCATTTTGCCTGTTGAACTTACCGAGGAATGAATGTAAAACACATAAAATCAGTTTATTTCATTACAAAAAAAAAAAATTAATTTTGTATGTTTTACAGCATATATGTGTTTCTTGAATTTTTGTAAAAATGTTTCTAAGGAAATATTATTAAGAATAATTATATCCATAAAGATACATATTATCTTATTTTTGTGCCAAATTATTGAAAAAAAAAATATTTTGCGTCTGATAAATTCAATGTTCAACATTGACCAGTTGTCAAGAATAATTTTTTGCATTCATATATAAACCTGCAAAAAAAAACTTAATTGTTGTGCTCCGAGAATTGAAAGGAAGTTGAAGCATAATTGCAATATGGACTAATATAACTCTTTCAAAGTTCATATAAATGAATAAAAGAAGCAGATTGCAGATTATTCTTTGTTTTATATGTTAAATACAGTTCTTTTCATTAAATGCAATATGTTTCCGCGTAGACTTTTACCACTATTCTACTCAGAATTATAATAGACAACTGAACTCAAATCGTAATTGTATTTATTTTTCTATGAGGAATATTTTTGTATGTTAATTCAAGATATTTTATTGATAAAATTAGATCATAAAAGAGCGAAAGCTGTGGTACATGAACGGACAAACCGGAGACGATAGCAGAAAACCCAAATGTCTGTTGGATGTCCTCTTGAAGTTGCACATCGAGGACAAAGTGCTGGACGAGGAAGGAGTCAGACAAGAAGTGGACACATTTATTTCGGCGGTAACTTCCTCATCAACATATATCCTTCTAAACTGAAACAAACACATATTAACCTAAAATGTGTTCAAGTGAAGATACCATAAACAGAGTGAGACATCGCTGGTTTTAATTGCAGTTGCAATTTAGGGTGAATATCTTCTCGGGGAGTGAGTGGGAATTTTAGTATACCGATGCATACAACGATTGTTTTGAAAGTACTTATGTAGATGAATTCACAGAAAAACGTCAAGATTGTTTAATAAATAAAACATAAGATTGTCTGCGTCAATAGGGTGTAGTCTCATTCAGAACTCTGAGAGATTAATAAGTGGATGTTTAAAAAATAAATGGTGAGCTTCTGAAACCTGCATATGACTTACGGTTGTCTTGCTTCTATAAGAAAAGACAATATTTCCCACACATATGCAAAATGCAGATAGCAACGAAGTAAGCAATAAACGAAATATATTTGTAATCTAATCATTTTATATGGTAATTGTCAATTTCTTAATTTTTCTTGTAAAAATAGACAAGCTCTAGAAACATTTTTCAATCACAATCCAAAGGTTCAAAATTTCAATTTCCCCTGTAAATAAATTTAAATTTTAATCAATTTTGCTCTCCCCTTTAAATCTATTTTCTCATGGTATTATTTTATGTCTCCCGTTCACTATTATTTTTTTTTTAATTTTTATGATGGTTTTTTTAAGAACTTAAATTTATCACGATATATTATTATAATTTTTTTATATAATTATAGCCTAACGTTTGTTACACTAGTATTATGAGACATCAATTACGGATAAAAATGGTGTAAGTAAAAATTATATAAAAATTATTTAGGAACAAATGAAAATCATCTGGATATAACTTCAGAGCTTGTTTTTTTAGACCAAAAGAATCCTCGAGTGTTGATGGAAGGCGGAAAGGACTACACAGATATTAGACTACAGTTATTTTTAATAGTCAAATGCCAAAAAATATGTAGGCATATTTTTTATTTCAAATTTGTGACTTACATCTTCTATGCCGATTTGTAGGGTCATGAAACCGTTGCTGTTGCAGTTAAGTGGGCCCTGTACTTGATAGGTCTGTACCCTGAGGTACAGGAGAAGATACACCAAGAGCTGGACAGCGTACTGGGAGCTGACAGCAAGGGTCCTCTTAGGGTCGCCGATCTGAACGAACTCAAATACCTGGAGTGCGTCCTAAAGGTGAGATCCAATTCCAAACCGAGTCGAAAATGGATAAGGTTTTCTCCAATATCTCGAATTTGTTCTTGAAGTCTTTGTTTCTATTTCAAAAATGACAGAAAATCTTGGGTTTTTGTCTAATATATTTAGGTTGTTACTGTTTTATAAAAAAAAATATTTCACTAAACAGTCACCATATATATCTTTTACGTTTTCTACAACATTGTCAATATATTTTTGTTTTCAATAAAATTATTAATCAGTAAACATGATTTTACTTATTGTGTTTCCGTCAGCTTTCTTACATTTTATATGAGCTGTAAATGGCGAATTCATTTCAGCATAAAAAATTACGATGTTTAAAATTTGGTTTCATGGAACAGAAATTCTAGATTTGCTCTCTCATGTTGTGGGCTCCAACCTTTTTGGTCTTCTGCATTGTAAGAACTAAATAATTAATCGATGTGTCACATATGATATTTATATATATGCTTCTGTATCTCTGTGTGTGTGGTGACCTGCAATTGAAAAATGATTCTTTTTTTATATTTTTAGTAAATGGGTTCCTGACCCATTGAACACTTGAAATATCTGTAAATTGCTAAAATTCCATATATATATATAAGGCTTTTAATTTGTTCATATTGATTTCATTTCGAGATGAAAATATCTGAATGATGGAATTTTTCCTCAACAACCCTTTTGTGATTTCGGTTTTCTTTTGAAATACAGCTGGATTTTCAGGCGTTACTAAAATTTCACCTTTTCTTTGAAGACACAAATCTGTATGGTACAGGAGATTATATTAAATATTTTATATATATCATTCAGCGACATCTATACTTTCATTTATGGATATAGCAAATTATCCAAGCTGGATAATATTTTTAAATAATTGTTTCCTTAAATTAGGACCAATAATATCTGCACTCCTAGTAACGCTGTTTGCTGCCATTTTATCCCCTGAAGATATTTTTTCCCGAGAATTATTTAAGCATATTTTTATTCAAATATTATCAAGTGTTTCGCCAATGGTGTGATGCTTTTATCTGATATAAAGAAACAATCCTCATGGGAGGGTTCTAAAAGAGTTATCATTAAGTCGAATAATTTGTTTTAAATGGCTAGCTTGAATAATACTTGTTTTTCAACGTTGTTTAAAAATTACATATTTATATTGATATCTGTATATAAGAATAAGATACAATTTCGTAGAATATTTTACATTTCATCACAATAGATCAATTATTAGTATCAAAACTGTTACTCACTTTTAGCGCTCTAAAAGTAGACACAAAATCAGAATAATCTGAAATATGTGGTTTCTCCGAGTATATTTTAACAATTGAACCTTTTTGTAGAAGATTAAAAATGAAAAGTGTGAGTAAAATTATTAAAATTCGTGAAAATGCTGTAGTCGTGAGACTCCTTCTTCGGTCTATTTCAAGATATATTTCTGTGCATCCTTGAGGTAACACTTGCAACGCTGTGCTTAATGTTTACCAATGGATACACATAACGAAGTTCTAAAATTTGAATTGATAAAAGCAAAAAAGAATTAATTAACATATGACCTTTTCGGAAGCCTGTAACAGACTCAAATTATTATAAGAATTAGAAGAAAAAGTTTTAATTTGTAGAAACTAAAGGATTATAAATGGCGATTATTAGAAATTTTTTATGAGAAATGTTTAAGCAAATGATTATCGATAAAAATAAATTAATTAGCGTGAAAACCACAACAATGCACAGCGGTTGTTTATAAAAATGAGTTTAAAAAGAAAGGAAAGAAAAAGCATGGAGCAAAAGAAGGAAGCATGGATGCTCCAGACAAGAATAAGCAAAGGTAACGAAAAGCAAGGTTGCTTATAAAAATAAGTCCTAGAGTAAAAGAATGAATCAAACTAGTTATCTCCATTTTGTGATCACTAATTTTTCTCG
The DNA here is from genome assembly GCA_021605075.1 of Caerostris darwini. Lineage (NCBI taxonomy): Eukaryota > Metazoa > Arthropoda > Arachnida > Araneae > Araneidae > Caerostris > Caerostris darwini. The sequence continues at coordinate 179,402 of BPLQ01008652.1, forward strand.
AAAAAAAGTAGACGACTCAAAATCGCAGGATTTGTCGGCCTATAGGAGAATCCTCCACTGTACGACTTGGACGCGAAAGCAGACACAAACGTCTGGGAACTCAACTTCTTAAATGGACCTGCTATAAGCACAAGGAATTTTTTTTTCTTGAGCAGGCTTTTTTTTCTTTATGGTTTAGATGTATTCTCATGAATTTTAGAATCGAAGCATTTATAATTTTGATCTTCCTGAATTCTTCTGAGACACGCGATGATTTAACATTCGCTAGAAAGTGTCTGCGTCGTATCACACTTTGAAGACCTCTGCTATAAGTAACTGTGTGAAATCTAAGCAAAAGAATTCTTTGAAAACTTGTGCAATAAATGATCGATGCAAGTCGCATCACAAGCAGTCACAAGACACAGCAATGATTATAAAAAATAAGCTAAAAAAGTGTGAACTGTGTTGATTGTGAACTGTGTTTAATTGTTGAACTGTGTAACCTGTTTGGAAACCATTGTTTCCAAACAGGATTATTAGTCAACAATGCTAAATCTCAAATCACAGAGAGAGACGCATTGGCAATAAGTGTAGGTAATAAGCAACGGTAATTGTATAAAGAATTGGTAAGAAAAGTTCATATGATTTGATAAGTGAGGTGAGATTTCGGATTACATAAAATTGATTTCGAGAGAGAGATTGATTAAAATTGGTTTTTAAAGGAGATTTCGAATTATTACAATTTATCGAAATGCATAAAATTGTTAAAATAATTTCATTGCATTGCATAAAAAAATGTCTTTAAATGTTTCTATGTCATCCTTAAGTTTTAAAGCCACTTACAACCGTTTCTATAAATATAATTTAAAACTAAATTTATTTTGTTTGAATTGGATAAAAAAAAGTTTATAAAAATTTTAACAAAGAAATACTTGGATACTTTTAATATGTTTTTCATCATATTTTAAAGTACCCATTTTACGCAATGTTAAATAATATTCACTCCAATTATTCAGCTGTCCTATTCAATGAATCCAGATGCATAAAATTGTTAAAAGAATTTCATTGCATTGCATACACCTTTAAATGTGTGTCATCGCTAATTTTTTAAAATCATTGTTTCAGGAATGTTTTAGACTCTATCCTCCAGCAGCTTTATTTGCCAGAAAAACTTCTGAAGAAATCAGCATCTGTAAGTTCTTTTTTTTTTCAATTCCTTCTATTAGCTCACACTCTCCCTATATATATATATATCTTGTGCAAATTTTCAATCGTTAATAAAATACTTTTTATTCATCCACTCAAGTTCAAATATATTTTTTTTTTTGAACTTGTGGTGGTGGACACTTTATGTTAATACAGTTTTTTCAAATATTAATTCAGTGATTAAATTTAATTAATTAACTTCAGCTTTTTTTAGATTTAAGTTGTATGTATCTAATAATAGATGGAGCCAGATAGACTTCAAAAAATGAATGAAGATTATTTATAAAGAATTTTCTGCAATATTGTGAAAAAAAAGTAGGAATTGACTTTAACTTTTTTTTTTATATATATATATTACTTGTTTTTTCTTACTTCTCTTCTTCTATAATATAAGTAAATATAAGACATAATTTCACAAAAAAATATTTTGACATTAATTGCATTTCTGATTTAAGATATGTTAATATGTCTTAAAACTTTCACAAAGGTAAATAAAAGCATAAAATGTGAAAATCATTTGCTGAAAATTTAATTAAATTTTGTTATTTAAAAAAATTACAAAAATATTTCATTTATTAAAATTTCTATAACTTATTACTTTATTTTTTTAATTTATAATTTATTTTTAACAACCTGCAAAATATTGAGCATTTTCCAGGTGGCTACACAATACCTAATAGAACCACCGTTGTTGTGTCACCTTTCTTGGTGCACAGAGAAGAAGACGTTTTTCCCGATGCAGAGAAGTTTGATCCGGAACAATTTCTGCCGGAAAACAGCGCCCTAATTCCCGAGTGTGCGTACATTCCTTTTGCTGCGGGTCCCAGAAACTGCATTGGTAAAATACTTGAACTAAATCTTTCTACGGAAGCCTGCATTTTAGAAATTAATCACTTTGTTATATTTATTTTTATACAAAATTATTTATGTACTACAGAAATAGAAACATTTTATTTTGTTTCATTTTTAAGAATTCAGTTAAATATATCCTTAAAATATACTTAATTTTAATTACTAAAATAAGTATTAAATAGTAATTTAGCCTTCAATAAGTTTTGAAAAAAAATAGTGCAATATAAATAAATGTAAGTTCATATTATAACTAACCCATACTTTTATCTGTAGTCTACGACTCTAATCTATTCTATATATCAATAAGGATCAAACACAAATGTTTCATCGATTATGTTGTTCTTATGTGCTTGTGCTATGTTAATCAATTGCTTGTATTGTTTCTTTGTGAATGATTCCATATCTAATTTTTCATCAATGATATGAGTGCATACATTTGAATCTGAACATGAAAAGTTAACACTTTGTCTGATATAGGCTAACACAATATCCATTCCTAAATTGAAAAAGTTTTTTTTTTAATTATAATACATAATTGTAATTAGTTCAAAAGTGCATGTAATTTTTTTTTCAATTTAATTTTTGTTAAATAGTCAAAAGTTCACAAAATTTCTTGATTGTAAATAGTTTTTTCACGTATGTGGGTAGATTTTCTTCAACACATGCGCATAAAAACTAAAAACTAAACAGAAACTAAAATTAAAAACAGAAATGTGTTATTGACGAGATTAACAAATTTGGCAGAGAAGAAAAAAAATAATATCATTTACTGAATTAAAATTACACAATAGCAATTGAAATAACTTTTTCACAAACTAACAATACATCATATAAAGATGAATTCAAGTATTTATTCTCGTAAATATTGCTTTCTCGTTGGATGTTTCAGTGTAATGATTGTTGTTCACTTGAAATATTTTTCAACACGCAAGTGTTAATTTTTTAATTTTCGAATGAGCGTCAATATAATTTTACAAAAAAACCCTAACAAAATATACTTTTCATATAATTTATTTAATTTTAGTAATAACTTCCAACGTATTAATTTAAACATAAATCTTTACATAAGTCATCTGAAGTTACTGACAATTATTACACACTCACGCACATCCACAAAACTGGACCAGCGGCCTAACATTTGTAATTAATTTTCAAATCAATAAACATTTTTCTAATTAAATAGAAATATTATTCACACAAGCAGGCAGAATTATAGATAAAAATATGTTTCAAATAATGTCACATTCATGTGATTTGATTGCAAATGGAAATAATATTTATTTACAGTATTTCGAAACCTTCATGTAATCACTGCGTAGCAGGTAATGATGATTCGCAATTGCAAGGAAGTAAATCACATAATAATAAAAAAAACGTCGTTCTTCATTTTAGTCCGATTAATAGATTCATCTGCATATGATTTTTGTTTTTTTGTTTTTCTAAACAGCGTGATAAAAGTCAAACTTTATTTCGATTTCTTTAAAGAAAATATAATTTTCTTCTTTGCACAGGACACACCTTTGCTGAGATAGAAGTGAAAGTCCTGGTGTGTCACATTCTGAGAAATTTCTCCCTTCGCTCTCTGGACTCGACGGACCAAGTGCTTCCCATCGTCAAAATCACTCTCCAGTCGTCTCAACCCGCCCGCATCAAGTTTCGACGCAGACAACAGTGAATGATTTTTCAATTGTCCACTCAAGATCCAAATTAATTGATTTCCTCATTCAACTTTTTGTAGTTAGTCTACCAATAAATTTTGTTGTTGTTCTTTAGTTAAGAAATACATTGTATAACAAAATGATCCATGCTGTATAAATTGTGCAATCCTATGTTGGGCTGAAGGCAATTTCTTCCGAATTCACTAATTTGCAGTTCCGAAATTTCTGGCTTCTATTTATTTCTCATTTATTATTGTTTAGGATATAAATATGTAGTACATTATATAAATATATACATTGCAATTTTTTTTCTGATTGAATTATGAAAATAAGTTAATTAAACAAGATCACGAATTACCATATGACAAGTGGGCGAGTACTGAGGCAAAACAATAGGTATTATACGTATACTAACTACGATGGCTACAAGCACGTCAACAATTGCCACCACAACTCAAAAAAGATCTGACTCGTTTACTCTCTATCAGAATCAATCACAAATTTATCGATGCAGCACTCAAATTAGCAAAAAAAAAAAATAATAATTTCTTAATAATAATTCTTCAAATAATTTTAAAAAATCACATTCATACCTTTAAATTAGAAATGGGATTTTGTTTAATTTACATTTACATATCACAGTTGTGGCATACTGTATATTTTTATAAACCTTTTTTACTGTATTTTCACAAATTTATACTTTTATGAAGGGAAACATTTGCAAAAAAAATGTTTTATCTTTTTACCAAAAGGCTGTATTTTATTTTGGCCTTTATTAATCATTTACCAATTCTGTAAACTAAATTTTAGATTTAAAAAAATTGAAGATTATTTTTTATAGTTTAAAAATTAATTTTTATGCCAAACATATATGAAAAATTTGCTGGCAATAAAACTCATCTGTGTTACTTACCAATTTTTTAACCCATCGTATCCCTTTCGTCTCTTTACAGAGTTGCAAGGCGATTTGAAACTATGAAATTTATGTTTTTTTAGAGGAGAAGTAGATGTTTTAATAACGTTTTCAAATTTTCTTCATCAAATGTAGACTATTTTTATGGATAATTTCACAAACATGGGACTGTCTTCAATTTACATTTACGCATCACAGATGTGGCAAACTGTGTATTTTATTGATTTGAAATTATGGAATATATGATTTTTCAACGGAGAAGTAGATGTTTTAATAACGTTTTCAAATTTTCTTCATTGAACGCGGGCTATTATTGTGGATAATTTGACAAATATGAACTAGTTATATTGAATGGGTTGTCGTATGCCCGTCTTCGACCTCTCTCTCTTTTAGTCAAAGAGCAGCTCAATAAGGAAACGACAAAAACAATCACTAAAGGCATTCGCAGTAACAATAAAAAGGGAAACGGAAAAGAACAATAAGACATATGCTGAGGGCAAACCATGGGCCAGACATATCATGGGCAAACCATGGTCGCAAAGGGTGCAAAAAAAAAAGGCGTTACACAATATGCCACAAAAGACGCATATGTTTATCACTTTAAATCTATCTACATCTCTTTGATATCTTACTTACATATTATTTTATAACATTTAAGTAGAAGAAACCAAAAAGTTATTTTACATACCTAAAGATGTCAGTTTCATCCACTTATTTTAATAGCAAGATATCTTTCAGAATTCAGAGAAAGTCGCATTATTACTTTGCATAGCAACAATTCAAAGATATTAAGAAATGAAAGTCTATCATAGTCGGTACAGAATAGCATTCAATATTAAAAATTTGTAGGTGATAAATTTTTTTTTTAGATTGTAATTTTCATTCTTTTAATTAGAGTCGAAAATTCGATTTTAGTTAATTTACTTCAAGTTAAAAATTGCGCAGTCTTAATTGGGCTAATACACATTAGAGTTCTACTTATACTTG
>BPLQ01008654.1:0-12377 GCA_021605075.1 Caerostris darwini
ATGCCAAAGGTGGTTATTCCGGCTTTTGACAGTTGATCACATTAATGTGGCTGGACTGTATATATATATATATATATATATATATATATATATATATATATATAAAAGATTAATTAGAGTACATTTAAGGAATATTTAAATAAGTGTTGGACACAATTTTTGTAATTATTTTATACTTAGAATATTGAAACTTTTGAGAGGATTTTTTTCCTTAAAAATCTACAATTATATTTATTTAAATTATACATAAAATTTGAATGAAAATTTGGTAAATTTAATCTTTGAAATTGGTTTTGTTATGAAATCCAATAAAACAGCCCAAAAACCCAATCAAAAAAATAATGTAATGTAATATATATGTATATAAAAGAAAGGGATTTATCACAAATATTTTAACCTTTTTCTATTTGACATTGCTGTTTGGGCAATTTAAATTAATCGGATTTTTTTTTAAAAATATATTCTTTAAAATCACATGAAATGGCTGTTAGAACAAAATAAAAATATATTTTTGGTATGGAATTAGATAAATTAAATTCTTATTCCTAGTAATAATTAAATTTTAAACTTGCAGTTTTCAATTTCGCTGTTAGTCGTCGCTTTTCAAATTCATTGCCAAGAAATTTACAGATAAGAAAATATTAATATAAACCGTATAATACGAAATCATGAAAGTTAAGACATTAAATTAAAAACACAAAAATTATGTTGAAATTTACTTTCAGAATGCATTTTAAAGGCCATCTCATTACCAAAAATATCCATCGAGAACAAATAATTATTATTACATACATTATTTTTTTAATGTAGGTAACATTATAAAGCAATAAAGTATTTCATACGAAAAGGCGAAGTTGTGCAAAATAACAGTATAAATAAAGAATAGTTTTAATAATTAAAATAATCCATGAATTTTTAAAGATATCAAGATACAGCAGCATATCTTACATACAAGCTGCATTCAAAAAGAGAACAAAAATTATATATAGCCATTATAAAAGTTATATTCAAGTAATCAAATTCCTCTATTCTTGTTATTCATTTCCTGGATAAAGGTCCCAAAGATTTCCCATATTATTTTACAGATTTCTTTCCTTTTTTTTATCCCTTTCCATGCATATTTATAAATATCTTATTCATGGATAATAAATTATGTTAAAATTTATATGTAAACTCCAAAAAATACTTTAATAAATGAAGAAATAAATGAAATGTTTAATGAAAATATATAGAAAATAAATAAAAAAAATATATGCTTATTTAAGAGGAGAGAGAAGCAACAGTGTTATGGTCTACCTCCGAAATGTGGATAATGATCCAACGTTAAACATGGATAAAATTTTAAATTCTTTAATAATCGTAGTTTTTTTTTGTTGTTGTTGCTATTGCGTTTTCTGCCTTTACAGATCTCCTCAAGAATATGCTGAAACTAAGTTAGAAGAACTGTTCATTTCCAAAATACATATACATACACATCATCATTTACAGATACATCTTTTACTTTTAACTTTATTCAACTTTCACCGTGCTCACTGGAGAATTAAAAAAAATAATAATAAAAACAGTATAATTTTTCTTGAGATCGTCACTAAGCAGTTCAAAATTTCTAGAATATAATTCGACTCCCAAAGGGAGTTACAAGTTGTCAGAATTAGGTGACTGAGTTGAAATCAAATTAAGCGTATTTGTTGTTGTGACAAATCCTCAATGTCCTGCAGTGCGGGACGGACATCCCATGAGTGATCTACTGATGGATGGAGGGAAAGGGGCAGTTTCTGTTGTGATGGAGCACCCGTAGGTAGAAGACTGACTTTTTTTTCCGTGACGCTCTTGCAGTCATATGAGACCGGGACCTACGGCTTAAAGTGGATTCCGAACCACTACAAACATCCATTGCACCGCCGGGACACGAACCCGAAACCTGTGGTACCGAGCACCAGAGCGCTAGCCACTCGACCATTCAGGCCCCTTAAGCATATTTTAGTGCCTTAGTGTCCAGATTATTGATGGGCAGTTTGCAATAAATTTAGTCTTACATATTAATTAAAATTTTGGGCAGGCTTTTTTTTGTTTTGCAGAACAATAACCTACTTAATGCGATAATATTTATTGCCACAAAATTTTTCAATTTTTTGTTATTGTTTAATTTCATCAATGTTTAAATTAATAATTAAATTGATAGATCCTAGAAATTATTAGATCAGTACCTGTTTTATATTCGGGTGTATTTTCAATTTTTCAATACATTCAGTACTAGATTGTCAGGTGTTATTTTTCTATTATTTACAAAATAACTTAAAAAATAAATCTTTATCAAAATTAAAAATTAGATAATTTTTTTAATGTTTTCATTTTGACAGATAATATAATTTTTTTAAGTATTTCAAATGTTCTACATCTGCCGAAGAAAAGACGATTTTATCGTCGAAGTAATTGCATCAAAATCCATTTTATGCCTTTTTAAAATTTCCCGACCCCTGAAAATTCCTGCGCCATTTCAAAATCCAAAGATCAAAGCTAGCCATTCGTAAAAGCCGCAATAATTCGTAATATTTTTGTTGTGAAAATATCCAGAAAATGAGTTTGTAAGAGTAGTCGGTTCAGAAATGAAGCGTTATGTTTTCATGTCCAGTTTGAAATGTTATTAACTTCAAACTAAGCATAATTTAGAAAATCTAAATACATCCTCTTGTAGATAATTGTTGGAAGGTCCTAGTGATGAAGAGGGGTGGGTGACTGCATTCTATGTAGGGGAGATTGACCTAGAATTCTGCTCCTCGCATTCAGTTCTTACTATCGCATCTCAAAATTCAAACATGTTATGGCAGTTCATTTGAAAAATTTTGGAGAGATCAAACTAAAGTTAACAATAAAAGCCGCAATGTCCACGTGTAAAATCCAAACATAAATGAGATCTTTGGCGAAATTTTATAATGTCAGCTTATATGCAATGAAGGTTGAAGAAAAATTCGAGGAAACGAATTGGAGAAGATAGAGGAACTTAACACGAATCCAAAGGCCTAAAAAGTCATATACAGATGAGTCAACTTGAGTACAAAAATCGACGTCGAATTTTAGAGGGCACGAGCGGGCTTGATGGAGCATATTATAACTGTAGAACTAAAATCATGAACGTTGATTTCAAGGGGGCCAGTGTATAGGTTGTGCTGGAAGAATAGTCTATCGCAGTTTCTCAATTAGAATGAGTTCAGGTAACATTGCGATGTAAGTGATCGTCTTCTGTTTCAGAATACTCAGATGTGAATGCGGCTCATCACTCTTACCTACTTCGCTTGGAAACGCCACCATCGATTACTACCTTTGTCAATCTCAATGATTTACATTGACTTTATGTAGATTACTTCAGTTATCATAAACATTGTAATATCTTTGCAGAATCAGATAGTAAAACTTTGGCAAGAATTGATTATTTTTGGATGAACCGTGTTGTGCAACAATTTTCAAACCTTGGATTTGGATTCAGGTTTTTTGGCATATCCCTATTCATCACAATGACACAAAAAATAGGCATTTTCAAAGAACGAAAGAAATAAATGTCTGCTCCCTTGATTAATTATTTGTTTCCTTATTTCATCCAGTCCCTTCAACTCTCCTCCCTGTTCCTCTTGAAAACCTGTTTCCAGAGATGTTTTAAAACACGAAGACAACAGCAAAGACCAGCTTACTGTTCTTTCTTTGAAAACGCCCCTTTTTGAGTCATTGTGATAAATAGGAATATACCGAAAAACCTGAATCCAAGAAAGAGATTTGTAAATTGTTGCACAGCACAGTTCATCCAAAAATAATCAATTCTTGCCAAAGGTTTACCATCTGATTTTGTAATAGAATTTTTCTTTCTAAAATCTATACATAAATTTGTTTATGCGCCATTTCTTTTATAAGCCATGTTCCAGGTGCAGAATAGAGACTATTACTTTCCTTTAATTTACCAACTTGCAATTTATACACCTGATTTTTTTTATAACTTTTTCTTTCGTCAGCGAAATTCCATATGATTTTGAGCATATAGGTAAATTAGAAGTCAAATATATTCCTTGAGACTCTATGTTTACTTTGCCAACAACATATTTATTTTTAGCGCAAATATGAAAATATTCATCAAGTAAGAAATCGAGTTCAACTTCCTCATTTCCTTTCCTTAGATTCATTGGAATGTGCACTCATACTCATATGTTAAAAAATTACTCAGTCATTTTTAACACAGTATTCATTAATTCTAGTATTTAATTTTTCCTATCTATTGTACAGTTGTATTTTTACTTTGACAATATTTTATTTACAAGTAAAAAAACCACACTCATTTTTAAACTGTATTTCTACTTTCTTCACTTAACATACCATTTTGATATATTGTGAAATTCTTACAATGAATCATTAAATTTAACGGGCCACATTCAAGAAATCTTAAAATTAAGTAAAGTAAGTTACCATCAATCACATTAAATTATAATGTTTTTGTCATTTTTCTTAAACATACGGTCATGTCTCAAACATGGAATAGTTTTCCAAGCTTTTTGGCTTGTACGACTGATAAGAGTTTACAAGAATATATTTTAGGTTTTAAAAAAATTGACTAACAGTGGCTGAAATGTTCGTAGTCTAACACTAATATTAAACCCATATGATTTTTAGTTAGCTCTAAACCTTCAAAAGACACGTGTATAAATTTTACATCCGTTGCACTATTATTACGTGAATTATAGCATTTTTAGTGAAGCAACTTTTGTTCGTTTGAAAAAATGGATAAAAAGGAATTTCGTGTGTTAATAAAGCATTGCGTTTTGGTGAAAAAAAAATACTTTTGAAGCCAAGGCTTGGCTTGATAAACATTATTCGGACTTTGCACCAGGAAAATCAACCTTAGAGAAGTGGTTTGCTAAATTTAGCGAGTCGAAATGAGCACCGAGGACGATGCACGCAGTGGACGCCCCAAAGAGGTTGTTAACGACGAAAACATCAAAAAAGTCCACAAAATAATTTCTGATCACCGTAAAGTGAAGTTGATTGAGATAGCTGAGACCCTAAAGATATCAAAGGAACATGTTGGACATATCGTGAATGAATATTTGGATATGCGAAAGCTCTGTTCAAAGTGGGTGTTGTGCGAGCTCACAATCGACCCAAAACAACAACGAATTGATATTCTAAGCAGTGTTTGGAGCTGTTCAATTGTAATAAACCCGAATTTTTGCATCGATATGTGACAATGGATGAAATATGGCTTCATCATTTCACGCCGGAGTCCAATCGACAGTCAGCCGAGTGGACTGCACGTGATGAACACTAAAAACGCTATAAATTCACTAAAAATGTTATAACTCACATACTAATAGTGCAACAGCTGTTAAATTTATACACATGTCTTTTGAAGATTAGGGCTAACTAAAAATCATAAGGATTTAATACTTGTAGCGTTATCTATGTGTCAGTCTACGAACTTTTCAGCCCACCTCTTATTTTCTGAGGAATTAAAGATAGACTCATCAATTGTAAAACTAAATTTGTCTCGTACATTTTTTATTGTCTTGATTAAATTAGAGTCATTATAGCTAATTATAATGTTAATTTTTGTGTTCAACTTGGATACATCTAGTGGAGAAAATAACTTGAATAATAATCGGCTAAAATAACCTATTCTGTATATTGTTTCAATATGTTTGTTGATTATCTTGATATACACCTAATTTTTTACCATCTTTTTATTTAAAAGTTTTGGAAAATTTCATTTGAAAATATACAGCTTACAACTAAATTTTGTTGAAGTCATTTTTTTCTTATATCTATTCATGATTTGGACATTCACATCTGCAATTTATTTTAATATTTATTAAAGATATTTCTATACAATACAACAGAAATTTAAAAAATAATTAAAATTAAAAAAGAAGTTTGAAAAAAAAAATTCGAATATATAAAAATCTTGCTTTGAAAAATGAATACAATCCTTATAAAAAAAAAGCACCAAAAAAATTTGTTACATTATTACAATCCAGAAAAATAAATCAATTTATAAATACAAATATTCAATTCAAAGTAGGAAATTAAAACATGACCCAAAATATTTAATTTAATCCCTCTCGTGGCAACTATGATATCAAAAATTATCTCATTATTTAATTAAATATAATAATTAGAACTTTTTTTTTATAGATTTTGGTTGAACTTCAAGTGAAAGGTCTCCCTTGATTATATATTAGGAAGATGAAACTTAGATTATATTCTTAACTTGGATTCTACTTATTAGCTAGATATCTCTTATTCCATTTTTTAATAATACTGAATGCCAGAAAGATTCAATTAACATTTAATAAAGACAGTTGAGTCTCTCAATGGTAAAGGTCTTTATTAAATGTTAATTGAATCCTACAGAACTTTCTGGCATTCAGTATTATTTAAGTACTATGAATTAAGCCTTAAGTTCCTTCGTTAGAGAGAAATTATGTATCTTGTACGCAGTAGATCTCATTTAATCTTTTACTGTAATTTAATTATTCAGTGATTCATTTGGAATTATTGTCTAATGAGAAACTACACGAAATAAGCTGACAGCAAAAATTAAAAGAAATACCTCTAAAGGATTCCAATAAGTTACTTGCACAGAAATTTATCTTGAATTTATTTAGTCTTCACATAATTTGATTTAAATCCCAGTTTGCCCTGAAAATAAAATCCGTTGGAAAACAATATTGTTGAATATAAAGTAGAAATGTTATTTTCTGCTGTCGGAGGCATTATCCCCGGTCATATGCAAGCAAAACGATAGGTAAGTTGCAAAATCAATATTACCCAGGGCACAGCAAGGGACACCTGTTACCCTGAACTCACACTTTGCTTCAACAATTTGAAAAACACTCCATTATAGAGGTCTAGAAGAGAATTATAGAGGAAATTACAGAGGCTTTCTTGCGTACTTTTTCTAGAAAACTATGCATCGTAAAGTTATTTTTCATATGGCCAAACTTTTTTTCGTAATTTTCGAGCGAAAGTTTCTCGAAAATCTCTTTTAAAGCTGTTTTGTTCGAATACACTATTACTGTGCAGAGGGAGAGTCTGAAAATTTTAATTAGACTTAAACAAAAAAAAGTCTAAAAAAATAATTAGTCCGAAAAAAAAAAAGAACTTAGAAGAAAAAAAATATAATATTCATAGAAAATTTTATTATAGAAATAGAAACATCGTTGAAATCGACGTGAAAAAAAATCAGACATTAAAACGGACTTTAAAGCAGAAAATAAATAAATAAAAAATTAATTAAATTAATTTCAATAAAAAAAAAATTAAATTGGGGTCTTATGGCCAAATGACTGACACTCGACGCCACTGGTTACGGTTTCGAGTTCTGGTTGTGCCATAGATGTTTGTCATGGTTCGGAATCCATTTTAAATCGTAGGTGGTGGTCAAGGGTACGATCAATGCTAATCTTGTAATAGATGATTCGCGACTGTATCCAGAAAGGCTTGTTTCCCAGCAGCCATCCCAACAGACTATGTAAGACCAGCATTGTACTAGGAAGTGAGAAAGAAACCAGTTTCACAAAACAGCCAATGAAAGCATGCAAATATCTATAGGGAAAACACTCTCCTTATACACTCATGACGAATCCTGGAGGTGGCATGGATGTTTTTGTGAGTGGTTCGGAATCCCTTTAAACTGTAGGCTCGGTCTGCTTAGCCCGAGGTGTGCACAAGATGACCGTGGAGCGACAAACCTATGCACTCATGACTTTATGAAAAGAGTTCGGTATGCAGCTACATACTATTGCCTTTTCAGTTCCATAGGTGAAATGCATATAAGACTTTATCATAATAGTAAATTTTTCTATCCGTCCATATATTACGTCTGCCATAAACGGTTACTCACTGGAACAAGGTAGATCTTCTCATGGTAACTCGCAACTTCAATAACGTTTCAACGTCTGCGTTAACCCTGCATTCTATAATGAAAACTGTTTTGGTCTGTAAAATTTGCCTCATCTTTAATAAAATACCCTCTATAAGAATTTTATATGTATTATTATTTTTTTTTTAATTTCATGTCTACAGATAAAGACATTTAAAAAAATGAAAAGCTCAATCAGAAAAATCATTTCGCTTTGATTTAACAATTAGTTTAAAATCATTAGATTTTTATGGTTTTGAAATGTCTCTCTCCCCTAATGTTATTTGCCATTAGAGTGGTAGGTAGAACTGTAGCAAATTAAGCGTCTTGTATCGTGAAAATCATGCAAATTAAGCGTCATGTACACGGGAGTTTACTATTCATTTACACTGTGCTATCACACTTTGTAACGATTACTGGCAGGGATATTTTCTTGAAAGTTAGTTCTTCTATTCGAATTTAGTAAATGGACTTTCCTACCTTTACATTTATCGTGCCCGTTAACTAAATAAGGGCATAATATTTCAATTCCAGCCAGGTTTCAAACCGAGTTCTCCTCAGTTTCTTTGCCGAACGTTCTATCCACAAAGATACACCTTAACTAAAATAAATACTTAAAAAATTTTTTTAGTTAAGAGCAAATTGACTGCATCGTTATTTGAGCAGTTCTTATTTCTCGGTTGTTAATATCTATGACAGTAAAAGCCTGTTCATATATATACATTAACGCAAAAGCCCCATATACTACTGTGACCAAAAACTATGACAAATTATTTTTTTTTTCAAAAACTCTTTATTTATTCTTTCAAACTTATTTAATCGTCTTCAAAGTAATCCCCTCCCGACACAATGTAGTTATGCCAACTTCTTTTCCAATCCTCAATGCATGCTAAAAAGTCATCGGCAGGGATAGCCTTCAAAGCACGCGGCGATTCACGTTGAATCTCTTCAATCGACACAAAACAGTGTACTCGGATAGGTCTTTTGAGTTTAGGGAATAACCAGAAGTCACACGGTGTGAATACGGTGGTTGTGGAACGTCATGGGTTTCATTTTTGGCGAAAAAGTCGCGAAGAATCGATGCAGTGTCAGCTGGCGCAATCAGTGTTTTAGGGTACCAATCGAGATTTGACGCGTTTGAAGCCCAAAATTGAATTGACTGATCCTTTTGAAATTCCAACATAATCAGCAAGATCTCTAATTGTAAATCGACGGTTTGCAAGCATCAAATCTTTAATTTTTTGGACTTGAGCTTCGTCGATTGAGGTTGATGGTCGACCAGAGGGATCCTTATTTTCAACGCGTTTCCTGCTTTCTTTGAACTATTTATACCACTTCTAACTATTTCTTTCCAATACAGGAAAGCTCACTAAATGCCTTCTGCCACTTATATACGTTTCCGCAAAGAAAATTTAATGCATGTTCTTTAATTCAGACATTTCAGAAGTCGGCGGAATCAGTTTTAGCGTCTCACAAAGCCAAGCTGAACTCAAATACTAATGAATATTTTTTTATAATTATTTCCATAAGCCCCGTTAATTTTATATTGAAAATTGGTCTTACTTTTTGGACTCTAGGCTTCTCCAAGCCTTTTAGCTTGAAAGAGGATGAAAAATTATGACCAATATTCAGAACCAATAACTGAAATGACCAATATACTGAACTCTACATCATATGCACTAATTCTTATGAAGTTACAGTTACATTTCCGTGGAAAGAAAAATTTGTAAAATTCTTACTTCGTATGTAGATAATTGAGTTATTCTATTTTTACCAATACTTTTTAATCACAAATTTTCAAAAAAAGGTAATAATAATATTAATAAACAGTTTAATTAATTTCCTCATTTATAATAAATGATTAAAGTTTTACTTAATTAAAGATTCATGGGAACAAATCTTGGATCATATATTTAAAAAAACCATACATCAATAGTAAGAAAAACTACATATCAATAGTAAAAAAATGAATTTAAAATACTTTCTTTGCCATATCTCTAATTTTGCTGCAAAAATATTTAAATTAAAGATATTGCCATATCTCTAATTTAATGCAAAAATATTATTTTTATTTAAGGAAAATAAAAATAATAAAGATAATCATTGACATTTTATAGGAAATTTTTGGCATGACATTTTTAAAAGAAAAGAAACCCACATGAATTCTGAAAATATGTACAGTATTTACTACTTTTTTTGTTTAGCGTCAGTGGAATTTACGTACCCCTCATACATACCATGAAATTCCCACAAATTGAGGTGCCTTTTGAGAGAACTTTCAAGTGCAACTGCCCCTGCATTGGTTGCAGTCTTTTAGGAAAAAAAAACCCATTACGCGGATTCAGCAACAGCAACAACGCATCTAGCGAATTCGAACCGTTGCCCATCTGAGGCACTTCACCACTGGGCCAGATTCGGAATAGGAAAGGTAACTAATCTGATCTACAATTGCTATAATCTGATAATTGCTATTTGACAAACTCAAAATTATACAGTTAGTATAATTTTGAGTATGTCAGATTATGAATGATTGTTGCAAGATATTAAAAAAAGTATTAACTTCTTATTTAAAAAAAAAGTTTTCTTAAATTTAATTACTATCAGGATATATTCTAAAAAATATTTGATTTTACTTAACGATTTGATTTTACTTAAGTTTTAACTATCTACGATTTAATTTTCTTTAAAATAAAGAAAAATCCTTTTATCATTAAGGAAAAACAAATTTAAAAAAAGTGGCCTTGGACTTATTTTTATTAATTTTATTTGTTATATTTATTATTGGTAACTCAATACAAGGTAGGGTTATTTTATTTTTGAATTTGTACCATGGTGATTTGTAAAACGGATAAAAAATGAGGAAATATATTGCTTTTTGATGTATTAAGAAGTAAACAGTATCTATATAGTAATTTAGATTTGAAAGTGGGAAAATATTAGTTGTATACAATAATTTTTTTTGTAAAAGGACATGTATAAGAATATTTACTGTTTCCCGAAATCCAACTAAAACCAATGCCATCGAAGAAAAGGAAAGATTTACCGGAATGATATATGGGAAACTGCAAGTGGATTTCATATCAACTAAACAACAGCTTCATATATTTTCATTTTAAAGGTATTGAGACACTGCTACAATAGTGAATTTTTTTTTTTTAACCAGTCCATGGACGGAGATAAAAAAAAGCCTAGAAAACAGAATATAAGAACGCAAAAGAATCAGTTTCTATCTTTCTTTCTTTTTTTAAATTCTTTGTGGTATTTGTTTCCGTCAGAGGAATGTGATCCGAGAAAGGATGAAGACCATCGGTATATATATTCCAGTAAAATGCGATGGCATTTCGAATAAAAGCATTACAAATAAAGAGTTCGCTCTTTTACGCAGAGAAGTTAACAATAACTGGATTCTTTGATTACAAATACCAGGAGATCGATAATTAAATCATTTAACCTTTTTGCTATCCAATACATCTGAACACTGATGCATAAATTTTATTGTCCAAATGTTTTTTACAAAAGTTCCTCAACTCATTTGTCAGAACTGTCTCAGATAAAATGGAATACATGGTTGATTCCAGTCCTAAACTATCAAAAAAAAAAATATATATATATATATATTTAATTGTTTTTGGCATGTAAAGAACAGATTGAAATCAGAAAGTTAAATTAAAATTATTTTTTACACTGAAGTGACAAAAGTCATGGGATACCTCTTAATATCGTGTCGGCCCTCCTTTCGCCCGGCGAAGTGCAGCAACTCGACGTGGCGTGGACTCAACAAGTCGTTGGAAGTCTTCTGCAGGAATATTGAGCCATGCTGTCTCGATAGACGTCCATAATTGTGAAAGCGTTGAGGGTGCAGGATTTTGGGTACGAACAGACCTCTCGACGATGTCCCATAAATGCTCGATGGGATTCATGTCGGGCGATCTAAGTGGCCAGATCATTCGTTGGAATTGTCCAGAATGTTCTTCAAACCAATCGCGAACAATTGTGGCCCGGTGACATGGCGCATTGTCATCCATAAAAATCCCATCGTTGTTTGGGTACATGAAGTCCATGAATGGCTGCAAGTGATCTCCAAGTAGCTGAACATAAGCATTTCCAGTCAATGATGGACTCCTGATCGCCGAGGAGGTAAGACGTGTGTAGAACGTAAACCCTCTCCCGTGCTCGCCGATACAACGAAGTAGATCTCCCCGCGACGAGAATCCCCTCTCCCGTAGCGAGAGAAGTGAAATTGTTGTGATTCGAAAAGTGATAAAAAAAAGTGTTTCTTTATCATTAATAGCATGTAAACCGCTGGAATTTGTGATACAAGCTAGCACGGTTTGCTTTACAGTGTTTTTGTGGAAAAATTCAGCAATTATCATCGAAATATTATATTATTTTAAGGATTACACGATTCATAAGATGAGTGGCTAAAAAAAGCCGAAAACTGCCCTGGTGAGAGTCTCTCTGTGGTTTCATTATGAAT
>BPLQ01008656.1:0-66404 GCA_021605075.1 Caerostris darwini
TAGTATTGGAAGAGCTATCTGTTCGATTCTTTTTAATTTTCATGTTATTTTGACAGCCATCTGTTGTTTTCTTTTCAAAATACTTTTTCATAATCCATTTTTATTCATAATATGCATTTCATGAATTTTTTTTATATACCCTCACGTCCAAAAAAAAAAAAAAAAAAACCCTAGCAGGAAAGACCGCATAAAAGCAGATTTGAGTGTACTTATTTTATATTTCCATATCCCAAAACTTTTTCATTGTTCTGTTGCTGTATTTATTATTGTGTTGTGGAGACTGTTAAAGTTAAAAACAAATTTTCAGAATGTACTTTAAGACACATTATTTTTTAGAAACTAATAATAATAATAATTATAATTTTATAGATAAAATTGCTTTCTGCAGAATAATATAATATCAGTTTTATTTTTAGGAGTATTCGAATTATTATTGTATTACAATGGTTGTAATAAAGTTGAATATAGTTTTCTCTTTTCTCTTCATTTGGAAAATAATTAAATAATGTTTCACAAAATTAATAACATTTGTTGTAAGATACATATATATTTTTAACTTTTACCTAATGAAGAATAATTGTCAAAAATATTAGCAGGAATGTTCCATAATGAAAGTATTAACTTTAATTATTTCACTTTAATGTGAATAGATTAATGAATTAATATAATTTTAAATAATTTATTGAGCTACCATTTCTCACACATTACAGCAACGGGCAATTAATATGGAATAAATCTCATTAGACAGATGTGGAGATTTTAAGAGACCAGTACGCACATTATCAAAACGTATTAATAGTATAGTTTACTATACATAAATGACAATAAAGAAGAGAGTTTTAATGAAATCATTAAATCATGAAACATCCTGTAAACGACGGTGCCATAAGCCGATTTTCAATAAGAAGTAATTTAAGAATACAATTAAATGAGGTTTATTGATGTAAATTATATATTTTAACTTAATTTAACTGTATTAACGAATTAGTTTGTAGTTAACAACGAACTATTACTACATTATTAGGTATGGGTAACACATTCTGTAGAAAATAGAAGCCTAGTGTAGCTGTTAAAATTCGTTGTAAAATGCATATATTTTTAACTTCTATCTACCGAAGATTAATTCTCAAAAATATTAGTAGGAATGGTCCTAATAAAAGCATTAGATGCAATTATTTCACTTTAATGTGAATAAATGAATGAATTAATATAACTTTAAATAATTCCTTTAAATGAGCTACCATTCTTGCACATCCTAGTAACGGACAATTAATATGGAATAAATCTCATTAAACAGATCTGTAGATTTTCAGAGACTAGTATGCACTTCATCAATAGGTAATAATATTGTTGACTACACATAAAGAATAGAATTTTAATGAAATCATTAAACATCTAGTAAACGAGGGTGCCATAAAATGATTTTCAATAATAGTAATTTAAAAATACAATTAAATGAGATTTATTTATTTGAACTTAATGAAACTGCATTAATGAATTAGTTTGCAGTTAACAACGGAAGATTACTACATTATTAGGTATGGGTAACAAATTTTATAGAAAATGGAGGCCCAGTGTAGCTGTCGAAATAGATCCAGCATTAACTTGTCAAGAACAGTCGTTAGTCTACTTGTAGATTTGGGCTGGTAAGCAAATAATGGGCTTGGCTGATTGCATCCGATATTTTTCGACAGCTGGCTCTGAGCATTCATTATCTTTGCGCCGATAAGTCGATGGGAAATTCTTCTTCTGCTGTTGATTGTCTGGAAGAATGCAGTGGATTGTCGCACATTTCTTGCAGGGACTGAATTATTTGGATAAATAATTAGATAGAGGAAAGTTTATTCTTCTATGGCTGAAAAAAAGCAATTGAAAGAGTTATGCATTTTTATTCTGATGCTTTTGAAAAGTATTGTAAAATAATAAAGCAGTTTCAATTCGTTTTTCATTAAAAAAATTCAAAGAAATTAGAAGAAATATACACTAACCTGTTTTTGAATATCTTTCAGCCTAAACATATAAGCACATGAATATTATATAATACTCATAAATAACTGTAGCTTACTGCACTATTATTGCACATTTCTTGCAGGGACTGGATTATTTGGATAAATAATTAGATACGGAAAAATTATTCTTTTGGCTGAAAAAAACAATTGAGAGAGTTATGCATTTTATTCTGATGCTTTTGAAAAGTATTATAAAATACTAAAGTAGTTAAATTTTTTTTTCATTAAAAATGTTCAAGGGATTTAGAGAAAATATACCCTAACCCGTTTTTGAATATCTTTCAGCATAAACATATATTAATCAATGAATCTTACTTAATTTTCATAAATAACAGTGCTTACTACACTATTCTTGGTTCAGTTAGTATTAAAAAATATTCTTTAATTGTCTTAATCTAATACACAAGTTTAAATATAGCACTTTATATATTTTTTGACACTGTTTTAGAGGTTCACAATGTTTTCGATAGGCTGATTTCACAAATTCCACAATTTTCACATTATAGTGTAAGATTTTTCCACAAAATGAAGATAAATGTACGAAAACATCACACAAAAATTTTTATTTACAAAATGCGTAACATTAAACTGTATTTTGCATTGTATTAATTTGTTGTTTACCATAATAACCATAAATTCAAACTTTATAATGTCTTTTTTTTCTCACCCAAACTCACTTTTGAATTTTTTAATCCTGTTCTCCGATGGAGAGCCAATCCATACGCAGCATTTAGTTGTAGTAGTATTCTATCATGTTTAAATTCCATTAAATTCAATAGCAACGTTTCATTTCTTTTATTTGCTGGTGGAATTTCTCTGCTTGCTTTTCACTTACAGCTCCTAGATTTTCTGAGAAATATTTAGATAGGAGCTCAAAAATGGAGCTTCCTAAAACTTGAAAGATTTCCTGCATGCATACTACAATATCCCTGAATTCATGGTTTTTATGGTTTCGAAGAAATGTCTTTATATCTTCTTTAAAGGATGTCCAAGTCTATCTCTAAATATCTTCCATTTTGTTTATAAAGTTTCAGTCTTTTGTACGTTTTCACTTGTCAGGCAGATGAAACTGCTTCATTTCAGGCTATCACAGAAATTTACTTGCCGGGTACTAGAAAATGTTACTGATTTTGGAAGAGTTTTCACGAATTGTTTTATGACTCCAAGTTTGATGGGTAATTGAAGCCAGAGTACTTTTATTGCGTCCACCAAAGATTGAAATACATGAATTTTTCCCTTCTTTTGCGTGTTGCTGCCTTTTGAGGAAATAATAATAAATAAGAATATGGAATCTTTGCTCTAGAAAAAAAAAAAATAGAAGAATAAGGAAATCTTCGCTCTAAAACGAAGATTTCCTTATTCTTTAGAGGTTTGATTTGTATGCTATCTATGAGCTAAAAGTAAATTTTATACGACCTAAAACATGTATTTATATATATTTTTAAAAATAAGAATAAATTGTATATCTTTAATTTACATAGAATAATTTTCACATAGATATTGGGATACATAAAAGTGTACTTGTTATTACCCAAATTATGTATCTTTTTGATGCAAAAATTGTTTCTAACTGTATCATAATGGGCAAAAAAATAATAATCACTAAATTTATCTTCAAATAAATATACTTCAAATAGATAAAATGAAAAGCACTAACTATATAAAGGAAAACCAATAATAAGCGTCTGCTTTACCTTTCTACATGAAAGCAAAAGATCATCATCTTAATTAGAATAATTTTTACATAGATATCGTTATACATAAAAACGTTGAAACGTATTTGATATTGCATAAATTATGCATCCTTATGATGCATTAATTAAATTCCTCTTGATTCTTCTAATTAAATGATGCGAAAAATTGTTCCTAACTATATCATAATGGATAAAAAGATAATAATCGCTAAATTTATCTTCAAATAATTAAGATGAAAAGCACTAACTGTATAAAGGTAAACCAATAATAAGCTTCTGCTTTGCCTTTCTACATGAAAGCAAAAGATCACCAGCACACAGAAAATTGTAGAGGAGTATATATAACCAATAATTTCCTGATTGATTTGTATGTTATATAAAAGCTAAAAGTAAATTTTATAAAACCTAAACTATGTATTTTAGTTTATTTTTAGAAATAAGAATAAGTAATATACCTTAACCAGAATAATTTTTACATATATATATCGTTATACATAGAAACATTGAAACGTATTTGATATTGCTTAAATTATATATCCTTTTGATCCTTTAATTAAATTCCTCTTGATTCTTCTAACTAAATGATGTAAAAAATTTTCCTAACTATATCATAAAAAAGATAATAATCGATAAATTTATCTTCAAATAAATAGAATGAAAAGCATTAACGCTATAAATGAAAACCAATAATAAGCATCATTTTCAGCTTTCTACAAGAAAGCAAAAGACTATCAGCACACAGAGAATTGTAGAAAAGTAAATGTAACCAATAATTTCCAATATCTTGTATTAAATTAATTCCTTTTTATTTATGTGTATTTTATATTTAATCTAAAAGTAAATTTTATGCGACCCAAAATACGTATTTAGTATATTTTTAAAGATAAGAAGAAATTATGTATCTTTAATTTACATAAAATAATTATCACATATATATTGTGATACATAAAAACGTTGAAACCTATTTCATGTTGCATGAATTATGTATCCTTTTGATGCATAAATTAAATTTCTCTTTGTAAAATGATATAAAAATATATTATTTTACAAAGGGAATCCTCCCTATATCATAAAAAGTAAAAAATAATAATAATGCCTAAATTTATATTCAAATAAATAAGATGAAAAGCACTAACTATATAAAGGAAAACCAATAATAAGCATCAAGCTGTTTTATCTTTCTACATGAAAGCAAAAGACCACCATCACACAGAGAACTGTAGAGGAATAAATATAACCAATAATTTACAATATATTACGTATTAAATTAATTTCGTTTTATTTATGTGTATTTTATATTTAAGCTAAATTTTATAAAACCCAGAATATGTATTTAAGTGCATTTTTAAGAATGAGAATAAATTGTGTATCTTTAATTTGCATAGATTAACTTTATTTAATATAGATATTGTGATACATAAAAACGTTGAAACGCATTTGATATTGCATAAATTATGAATCCTTATGATGTATTAATTATATTCTTTTATTTAAATGATGTAAAAAAATTGTCCCTAACTATATCATAACGAATAAAAAATAACAATCGCTAAATTTATCTGCAAATAAATGTACTTCAAATAAATAAAATGAATAGCACTAACTATATAAAGGAAAACCAATAATAAGCATCAGTTTTACCTTTCTACATGAAAGGCAAAAGACCACCATACTACAGAGAAACTGTAGAGGAGTAAATGTAACCAATAATTTCCTCTGGGACCAAAGCAAATGATACTTTTATTTGTTAATCGTGCCTGCAAACGAGATGAGTTGCCATTGCAAAGGGTCATCTATAATTCCATCCTGACTCAACCCAAATACTTTTCCTGCAGTACTTGAATCGAGGCTCAAATTCACGTGCAGGGGACACCTGATCCATCCCCCCCGATGAGATTTAGCAGAGGAATAATAAGAGAACCGCCTTTCATCCAGTTTGGATAAGATCAAAACCGCCTGTATCAAGTATCTGCCAGATAAGAGTGCAATGGGGTGAGTGGCCTGTCGGCAACTTCAGTAGGATGTAGGGCTAAAAGTTGGGAAGTTTTCGCCAATAATTCGAACGAAATAATTTAGTGAGGATTTGTATGCCATGAAGAATGGCATCTACATTTGAAGAGGGAGGAAATGTTGAATTTGGAAGGAAAAGAGTTAAAATAGATATGTTTAGAAGTTACAATTTATTGGATTTTGAGTTGGTTTGGAATTAGGTAATATGTATCCATAATCTGTGAGTGGGCATTTTAAATAAGAATATTTTTCGATGTATAATACTTTAATTAAATATATTAAGTATTATATTATTTAGTTTTATTTATGTGTATTTATTGAAGTTTTTCACTCAGTTTTTAAGTTTAAAAGGCGTTTTAATTATTATGACCTCTAATTTAAATTCACACACTCGCTTTAAACATCTTTAAAAAAAAGGTATAAAAGTATCATTTAAAGAAGAATGAAATTATCTTAAATGTGAATTTCTTCTTAGGAATAAAAGCTTCATTGCTTTACAACTTTTTGCTCAGATGTTTTGTAGTATATATTTAAGAAAGATTAAAAAAATTAATAAATCCATATATCTTTCCTGATAAATTTTTTAAATGATTTAAAATAATCATAAAATGTTAGCAGCAGAAAAGGTGGTTTAATTAGCATAGAAAAATATAATTCAATTAATATGAGATGAAATAGTATATTAAGCTATTAAAAAGTTGTGTATATAAAAATAATATCCCTACAGTGAGTTACGGTAGGGACCTCTACATTTCTCAATTAAACATAATTTGTTGTGAAAAGAGCAAAAAAAATATTACTTATTATTTCTAAAATAAAAGCATGAATTTTAGAAGTATAGCTTATTATATGCATTTAAAATTATTTACAAAAACCTTTTTTTCAAAGCGCAAATTAAATGATATTTTTATTTTAATGATGTTTATATTTTGTTCTTAATGGACATTTTTTAAACATTATTATCTAAAATTAACAACAATGAATTATAACTTATTTTTCACAGATTATTTTTTGTTGTTAATCATAACTAAATAAGGAATACATCTTATTTACCAATATTGGAGTTGACTTAAAAACATTTACAAGAACATTGGTTTGAAGAAAGGTATGAGAAATATTTAATTTTGTGGTAAAAATTAAAAAAGTGATTACAACTTTCTTTTAATAAATACTTTTATTATGCCAAAAAAAATATTGAAAGAAAAACATTTTGTCATTGATTATAAAAATGAACGTGATGAAATTAAAAATAAAATATATTTTATACGATTGAGGCTATGTATCTAGCTTCAAAATAATTAACTAGACGATGTTAAATCTCTGATTAAAATATAATAACAACTAGGCGATGTTATTCCTGTAATTAAAATTTATTATTAATTGAAAAGAGAGTAAATATTTCTTTCTTTTAAATAAATCCCTATGTTGATCCAGTCCTTATTCACAATTGTGGCATGACATTCTTTAGAATACTTTATAATAATGATTACCAGACGGGAAGAAAAACATTTACTGCACAAAAGAAATCTAATAACACATGGTAGATAAAAAAATATAGAGAAACATATCATTTGCTATCTGAGATCGTGATTGCTTGGACGTGTATTTGATGTCTGCAGATAAGTACATATTGTTTAAGTTCCATAAAGACGAAATTTTGCTTTTTATAACAATATATATAATGTCGTTAGACTGTTTCTTTCCTTCGATATCAAATTTCCGCTTTTGAAAGAGATTTGCCATTGATTACATCATAAATGCTACTGTTTACTTTAATAAAAATAAAATACGTTGAGATTGAAATTGCAGAGAAAAGAATATAGAAGACAGAAAAGACAGTAAAAATAAAAATGTACAGTATAGTAGATCTACAGTAGAAGAATAAAACCCCTAAAATATCCAGTTCCTTTTGTATTCATTCTAAAAGAGAAATGTTACAACATTTTTAGAAACTATTGAAAAACCGTTTCTTTGTAAAAGTTTTGAAAAAGATTTAGCAGATGTACAGTATGTTATATAATTTTAATTCTTTTATAGAATTGGTTATTATGTTATTGTTTGCGTAACAAGAAATTCAAGACATTTTCGTAGTAATTTGTTTTAGTTAGCTCAGTTGTTATTCTTTATAACCAGAATAACATAGCTATTAATTTCTGCGTTATTTTTTGTCTGCCAATGCAGTTTTAGCGGTTCAAAATTTTGATATTTCTGTTTATTTAATGATTTTCGGTTTTGTTGGTGATTTACTCACACTTCGGATCTTGAAAAACGTATTATTTTTCAATTCCTACTATTAGTTCACACTTCCTCTATTACATATCTTGTTCAAATTTTCAATCGTTCATAAAATACTTTTTATTCATCCACTCAAGTTCAAATACATTTTTTTTGAACTTGTAGTGGATGACACTTGATGTTAATATAGTTTTCCCTAATGCTAATTCATTCATTAAACTTAATTAATTAATTTTTGGTTTTTTTTAGATTTAAGTTGCATGTATCTAATAATAGATGGCGCCAGATGTAAGAGGAAAATTTCAAGTTTATTTGTAAATGAGTTTTTGCAAGATAGTGAAAAAAAAAAAGTAGGAATTGACTTAAATTTTTTTTTATATTACTTATTTTAGAGAGACCTGAATGTGAAACAATTTTGAATGCTATGAGAGTTATACAATTTGCTTGTAGAGAATTTTTTTGGGGATTTATAGAGCAAAATGGTTGTAGTTGTAGTTCATTCTCTGTCAGCTCTCCTTTTTTGTGCTGATGTACTGTATGTATATATATATATATTGCAGTTCATATAAAAATAAAGCATCAAAATTAAAAATTCATATACAAAAATATATTTGAAACATATTTTATAAATTCATAACCGCAGAAAAACTAGATGCTGTAAAATATTAATATTTCGTTTTACTACAGAATATATTTTCCAAAGCGAGTTCATTAATGTTATGAAAAAATATTTTGGTATAATTTAATTAAATACTGTTTTTAAATTTAACCTGGTATATCTGTCATCTGGTATATCCTGATATCACTTATGCATGTTTCAATACATAGTTTGTTGACTTTGAAGAAATATTCTTTTAATTTAATATTATTTGCATTAGAAATACAGTCTTTAAAAATATTAATGA
This sequence comes from Caerostris darwini, assembly GCA_021605075.1. Classification (NCBI taxonomy): domain Eukaryota; kingdom Metazoa; phylum Arthropoda; class Arachnida; order Araneae; family Araneidae; genus Caerostris; species Caerostris darwini. Next base: position 8,854 of record BPLQ01008656.1, read on the forward strand.
AATAAAATATGATTAAAATAATATAAATATTTCAATGATTATCATAAATTATCATGATTAAAATAATATAAATATTTCAATGATTATTTCGTTTCTCAAGGAGAATTTCATAAATAAACCTATGAAAATTTTCTTTTTTTCATCTTCTTCTTGTTGTTATCATTATTAAATTTTGTCATTCTGATCAACAAAAGGTTATATTTTGACTTAAAATGTAGACTTCATTATTTCATAAATCCTTTAGAGATAACTGAAATTTAATATATAAATACTGAATCTAAAATTAATTCAATTGAGAAATTATTATTAATTACATTTTTGTTTTAAAATATGTGTAAACAATTTTGAATTTTGAATAATTTTTGTTATCTTTTGTCTATTCATTGATTAAAAATTTTCCACGAATTAAGAATCCGGAAGCAACAAAATCGAATTCCTCTATTTGCACAAAACTCTTGTAATCCCTGATAGAATTTCTACTACATTGATAACTATTTGGCTTACTCAGAACTCAATAAATAAATAATAATTATTAATAATTAATATTTGAATGATTAATATAATATAATATGTCATGATTAATGATTAATATAAATATTTCAATGATTATTCCGTTATTCAAAGAGAATTTCATAAATAAACCTATGCCAAATATATTTTCTTCCTTCTCTTATTATTAATTTTGGCCCTTCAGATTAACAAAAGATTATATTTTGACCTAAAATGTAGACTTTAATATTTCAAAAGAAATTTTAATATCGACAACTGAAATATAATAGATAAAGACTGAATTATCGGGCCTGAATGGCCGAGTGTCTAGCGCTCTGGCGCTCGGTGCCACAGGTTTCGGGTTCGAGTCCCGGCGGGGCCATGGATGTTTGTAGTGGTTCGGAATCCCCTTTAAACCGTAGGTCCCGGTCTCCTATGACTGTAAGAGCGTCACAGAGCAGAAGTCAGACTTCTACCTACGGGTGCTACATGAGAACAGAAGCTACATCCATCTTCCCTCCTTCAATGAGGGATATGACAACAGCAACTGAATGTAACCTTAATTCAATTGAGAAACTTTTAATAATTACTGAATTTATTTTTTTTTTTAAATATGCTTAAAAAATTTTGAATTTGAAATAAATTTTATTCTCTTTTGTCAATTCATTGATTAAAAAGTTGTCCACGAATTAAAAATCCGGAAGCAGCAAAATCGAATTCCTCTATCTGCACAAACTCTTCTTGAAATTCTACATTGATAACTATTTGGCTAACTCAGCAACTCTCCGCATATCCATCATGTTCAATGAAAGGCCGTAGTCTCTCAACCATATTCATCTGACATAATCTCGATAAAAGCCAAAGAGCTTATCAATCTCCCCCTCTTAAAATGGCAAGCAGCAAATTTCCCTCACCGACCGACTATCTGCAAAAACGGCGAATTCCACTCCAGCCTTCAGATAGATGGTTACCAGATTGATTTTCGAATGAGTTACGCAATCTCAGCATGCACACTATCTCACCAGAAGATCTCTCGCCGAGGATTCGTTCCCTCGGACTCGCTGCTCCAAACCATAACAGCAGCGATAGTGATAAAAAAAATATATTCAGCGCGGGAAAAGGGATCCGGAATAGATGGCAGCGATAAGGAAGGGCCATAAAGAGAATTAAGTTTTCGCTAGTGCCCCAGGTGCGAGAGTTACGCGCATTGCGAACAGTTTCTGACACCTCATCGCTTTCGTTCGCACCAGCCATTAGGTATTCCTGCATTTCCATTTCCTTACTTACGGTGGCTATGCGAAACGGAATCAACCAATCTTCTTCTGGAAGAGCAGCTATCCATAATTTAGGACTCTTCGGACAGAATAGCCTTTAGGTGGTGGTATATAAAACAGGGCATGAATTTATGTAGGGGAAGGTCTATCGCCGTGGCTGGAGGAATGGCTTCAGGTTGATGGATGCGGTCAAACACCGAATATATAGATTTTTTGTGTATTTGTTGTGGGTGCAGCTCTAAATTTAATGAAGGTCTTTTTATGGAATAGAAAAAAATACATCCATATTACATGAAGAAATGAAATGCGAATAAAAAATAAAGCTTACCTGATAAATTTGAAGAAATAATAAATAAAATTGGCATAAAACTATAATTGGTTTGAAATTTATCAAATTTATCATATTCGGTGTGAAGATTTGACTTGAATTTATTTTATAAATTAATATTTGATACGTTTCGAAATTTAACGAATTTATCAGATTTGGTTTGGAGATTAGATATGAATTTATTTTATAAATTAGTATTTGATACGTTTTGAAATTTATCATATTTATTTCAAATAATAATTTATTTTATAAATTATTATTTGATACGTTTTGAAATTTATCATATTTGTATCAAATAATAATTTATAAAATAAATTATTATTTGATACGTTTTGAAATTTAATGAATTTATCAGATTTGGTTTGAAGGTTCGATTTGAATCTATTTTATAAATTATTATATGATACGTTTCGAAAGTTAACGAATTTATCAAATTCGACTTGAATTTATTTTATAAATTATTATTCGACACGTTTTGAAATTAATCAAATTTAGTTTGAAGATTCTATTTGAATTTATTTTATAAATTATTATTTGATGCGTTTTGAAATTTATTGGATTCGGTTTGAAGATTTGATTTGAATTTATTTTATAAATTATTATTTGATACGTTTTTAAATTTATCAGATTTGGTTTGGTGATTTGATTTGAATTTATTTAATAAATTATAATTTGATACACTTTGAAATTTATCAAATGTAACAGATTTGGTTTGAAGATTCGATTTGAATTTATTTTATAAATTACTATTTGATACGTTTTGAAATTTAACGAATTTATCAGATTTGAATTGAATATTCGATTTGAATTTATTTTATACATTATTATTTGTTACGTTTTAAATTTTAGCGAATTTGTCACAGATTTATACTAGCATTTTACAAAAAGGGATACACAGTACAGTTTGTATATTTATTTCAATTGTGTAATTATTTCTTTGTATATCATATTTTAAAAAAATAAAGAAAAAAAAAAGAAAAATTTTATTTAAAAAATTGTTAAACCAAGAAGTTTGAAGTTATTTTGTATATTCTATTATACTGATCTTATATACATAAGATACAAATTAAATAAAAGATATAACGTTGTTTACATAAAGAATTCTGCATTATAATACAAAACCAGCTGCATAAAAACTAACCAAAGAAAAATCTTATTAAGCATTGAAATCTAATTAATTTCGATGCTAGGTTTATGTTATAAATTATGTTTTTATAATAAGTGAGAATAGTGCGTAAGAATAGTTTGCATGGAAATTAATGTTGTCTTTTTGGACATTTTGTACAGAATAATTTTGAAGCAAATGATAACTGCAAAATTTAATAACAAAAAGGAATCAAAATAAACTGAATTAACAAAAATTATGAATTGCATGTAATGAATGGTGATAAGCAATTTAATTATACATAATTAATTTATATAACGGTAATTACAGGAAATATTAAGCTAAATAAATTAAATGCATATTATTCAATGAAATAAATTAAATTTGTACTTCCATAGAATGTGGATCATCTATTCAAATTTAAAATTTGAATTTTTTGATAATACAATCTCTACGTTTAAATAAATTTACTTAAACATATTTGAATATACCTCTTCAAGAAACTAGATTTTCAAACAAATTGAAAGTACTTAAGAATGTACTCACGCTTTCTTTTACCAAGCATTGATAAATTAAATTATCTAAATTAATAATTTTAAGAAATCTGTATTGCTCTAATATTTTATGCTTTGCTAATTGCATTTATTTCATTTAAGTAACTTAAATGAGAGTAATTACATCACTGAAACTGTCAATTTAAATTGTATACTATTAACAAAAATGGCTTGCAATTAGATTTATAATTCTTTAAACACGTCAATTCGAATAATATCTAAGATTCTTGTTTGTCCTAATACATTTGCATCACTTCTTTGCATAATACTTTGCTAAAGTTTTCTAAAGATATAAAACTATGCAATGGAGGATATTAGAACTAAACTCAAGCGACTGTTTTTAATTACAATTCCGTGATGTCCTCAAAAGCAATTCAAAGAATTTTATCCCAACTGAGAAAGGGGAAGCTTTTCTATTTAGCGCACTAATTTCTCGAGTTTCATTCGATTGGGAAGCGATATTTCAAATCTAAAACGACTGCTCACCAACTAATTACTCTTTTAAGTTAATTACAAATGCCATTAAAACTTAAAGGAAGTAGACAGATGGATATTGAAATACGCGGGTAATTCGGTTAATATAGTTTATTTATGTTTATTCGAGCAACAATTAAGGCTATGGTCAATCAATTATACCGATTTCCATTATAAGATAAAGACCATTATTGAGATAATTGAATAATTTGGAATCTCATAAAGCCATTTTAATTGGATTATTAATGAAAGATTGAATTTTAAATGATGTGCCTTAAAAACTCAATAATATATTGTTTTTTTTGGTCACTAAATTTTGAAATATAATCTTAAATAACCACAAAACAGACGTGGATTAAATTAGTTTTAAATGAACAAAAATTACGTTATATATTATTGTTGTTGTCGTACTCCCTGAAGAATAAAATAAAATCGTGGTGCTTCCGAATAATATTGGTTATGCTGATTGCCATCTTGGAGTATAAATTCTGTTTCGAGGGATGGTCCAGACAGTGTACTGCGGCTGAAACAGCTGGACGATCAAAGTTTATTAATATATAATTATAAATTCCATTAAAACTTAAAAGAAGTAGACATATGGATATTGAAATACGCAGGTAATTCAGCTAATATAGTTTATTTATGTTTATTAGAGCAACAATTAAGCCCATGGTAAATCGATTACTCCGATTTCCATTACAAGATAAAGACCATTATTGAGATAATTGAATAATTTGGAATCCCATAAAGTCATTTTATTTGGTTTATTAATTAAAGATTGAATTTTAAATGATGTGACTTAAAAAAATAATAATATATTGCTTTGGTCAGTGAATATTAAAATGTGATGTTAAATAACTACATATCAGATGTGGATTAAGTTAATTTTCAATTTTTAAAATTTACGTTATATGTTATTGTTGTTGTAGTGTCCCCTGAAGAATAAAAAAATATCAAATATCAGGGTGCTCCCGAAAATATTGGCTATGTTGATTCCAAACTCGGAGTATAAATCCTCTTCCGAAGGACGGTCCAGAAAATGCATGGCGTCTGCAACAACTCGGCAATTAAAGTCATGATGAGCAGTAATTTTGATATTTTTTATATTTGATATTTTTTAACGCCTTCACCATAAATTTTCATATTTTTGTGGTGTTTCATGCTTAATCTTAAGAGAGTAGTAGTTGTTCTTCTGTCAACATTTAGTTCTGTACTTTGATATCTAGTTTTAATCTTAAGCTTAGATTTTGTTTATATTAGATAATAAGCTTAGATTTTGTTTATATTAGATAATAAGCTTAGATTTTGCTAAGCCATTTACATCTGCAAGGGATGTAGGAATGGCAGTCTGATGCAGACTTCTGGCATTCTTCACCAAAGAACCTGCAATTTCAATAAATTCCAAATCCACATGAGCAGAGATCCATTGCAGGAAACACATTGTGCGCAAGCAGTGGGTTTGCTCTAAAAGATATATAATGTTCAAGATCATACTTGAAAAACCTTTATTAAGAGTCTATAAGGCAGGCCTTGAATCAGTGAAGATAGTAATTCCATTCATCTGTTGTGCTGGAGGTACACTCAGATAGGATTCAAGGATCTTTTGAATGGCCAGCAGTTCTCTTATGAAGTGTGATGCAATTTTGCCATCATTGGCAGCGATTTCAATTTTTTGCCCTTCGGGGAACAATAAGACAGCGCACATCCGTTACAAAACGTTAAGTCGGATAATCCATTTACGTTACATTATTATAACATAATTGCATTAACACAAAACCATTAAAAAAGCTAAATATAATTTAAAAGTTTCGATTTAATAAAGCACTTTTGTAATAACTGAAAATAAATGAAAAGAATTTGGAAAAAAATATAAATAAAATAATATATTTTATACATAATTTCAATTAACAATATCATTTTATCAATGTGTTTTATATTTTACGAATATGATTCAAATTATCAATTGTTTGCTTTGGTTATTAACTATAAAAATAAAATTGTTTCTATTGTAAGTTTAGGGAGTATTTACCTAAAAGATTTTAAATTTTAATAGTAAAAATAAATCAAATGAACATTTAAATCATTTTAGTTTTTAGTAAATTAGAGTAATGTTTTACTTTTCATCTGTAAAAATATATTTAGAAATTTATTTAGCATGTAAAAAAGAAACATTATACAATAACTAAAATATAATATTTATATATTTATTAAATGAAAAATAATGTCGATTATTTCTTTAATCTTTTAAAATAAAAAAATATGATTGAAATTAATTTTATTTAATTTTTATTGAATAACTACATCAGGAAAAGCTACATAAAGAAATCATCATCCTTCCAATTTTAGATAATTAGATAAGAATTGTATAACATATTTTAAATTTTATTTAAGGAATTATTATTCTAATATTTTAGAGAGTTCATGATATTTTTTATATGTCTAGATTCGAAACTTCTTCAAGATTTTACAGAAATATTATTTATCCAAAATAATATTCCTTAGTAATTAAAAATAGACATAAATCTTCCTTAATCGTAACGTTAACTAATTGCTTTCAAAAAGTAATAAAAATTATAGTGGGTTTTCTAGTTAAATAAAAAATTGTCTCGTAAAACCTTTTCTTGAAGAATAAATAAATGTATTCCTTCCGTAAAGGTACAAAATTAAACTTGGTTTTTATGATAATATGCAAAAATATAATTATTTCTTTGACTAATACTGAAATTTATTTATGCGTCTTGAAATATTTTTATCTTAAAACTTATTATTCAACTATGAGCTATTTATTTTTTTATTTTATTTCTATGGTATGATTTAAGATAATTAATTATAAATAAAGATATGTCAAATTTTTAATTTACATAAAATTTTCAGTAGTTTTTTTTTTAAACTATTTTTATTGTATTTTTTTGCTGTTACTAATATGGAAGGAATCAGGTTTTACTATTTTTAAATATAAATGCATTAATTGTGTTCCTAATATCGAATTTTATATTTTAATGATGTTTCATAAATTGGAATAAATTAAATAAATTTAGAAAAAGAAAAATTCATAATTATTTCATTTTATTTTGTTTTTAAACAAACCATCACATCTTTTTATACACAGCATATGCATATTTTTAAAAGTTAAGTTGATTTAATATTTTGTCATTATTGACTTACTCATTTTTAACCATTTCACTTAAAAATTATCCATCACAATAATTCTTATCAAATTGTTGTATCTCAATTACATAATTGTTATTATTAATTTTGTTATATATATATATACATAAATAATAAAATTTATATATACAACTTCTTGGCCTATATTAGACCTATAACGGCTTCAAGGAGCGAACCACTTTCAATATCATTTGGACACTTTAATTTTTATTTACAACCACTATATATTTACATATATATATATATATACCAAAAAGGAACTTTGGATTATTATACAAAGATATGAACAATTAAAAATAAAATTTGATCGCAAGTACACGTTTAAATCACAATTATAGTTCACTCCAAGGTCGGAGATTTTTCAGAGTTCTCGAGTCTACGTTAAATCTAATGCCTGGCCTGCGGCAGACGTTAATTATTACACGGCGTGATTCACGAAACCACAAGGGGCTCACTTTGAAAAAAGCAGTAACTCTGGCCTATTCAGTCACTTCAGAGAAAAAAAGAAAATCAACACTTCTTATCTACTCGTCGCAAAACAACCTGCTTCTAAGACAATCCGTCAAGAGGAAGGGGGGTAAACTGTCCTCAATTTTCATTGGAGTAGATATTTCTCAGTTCTTAGTCGATCACCAATCGCAATAGAACTACTCATGGTATAGTTCATATTCAATCTGTAGTTGTTTTGAATTGTGAATTTCGCACAGACATTTGCAAATTTCATAAGTCTCATTATACATGATACTGAATATCTGCTATCAGATTTAAGTGATAGGTCGTTAGGTACTTATTAAAGAATATACAAAATGCTAAATGCTACAATAAATAATTAGTCCGTCGGAGGCATGCGTCGTAGTAGAAAGTTGATCTCTTTAGTAGAAAACACTAATTGCCTGTAATGTAACTACTCACAATATTGCTAGTAAAGTAGAAGCTGTAATTTGGTATTATTTGCTTGCAAAATAACATACACTCCTCTCTCCTTGAAAAGAAATGGCAAAATCTTCCAGTGAGAAAAAAATTTCTACAATCTTATATATTTATTTTAATATTTCTTCTTTATCTGTATATATATATATATATATATATATATATATATATATATATATATATATATATATATATATATAATATATATATATATATATATATATATAAATATATATATATATAAATATATATATATATATAAATATATATATATATATAAATTATATATATATAATAAATATAATATATATATATATATATATAGAGAGAGAGAGACATTGCGTTGATACTATATCATGACGCAAATACATCGAAATTTCATTTCTCATATGATTATATCGTTAAACAAAGACACAATGAATCTAAACCATAAGTCTCTATCGGAGAAACTACAACATAGTCAAAGATTCAATTTTATTTCCCATTGCTCTACCATAAGATAGATTTACATTAAACGTGACAGCGGAAGGTAAGAAAAAGGGAACTAAATCCTTTATTTTTTTTCTTTTGGCGTATCCAGCATTAAAAGAAAAAAAGAGAAAGACAGCGTTCCTTTTCTTTTTAATACCACAGAAAAGACGTAATATGATAAAAAGCAAAGTCCCGGCATCACTTTTTTTTAAAAGCACCGAATACCGCCCAGCTACTATTGGTCAATTGAAAGCGAAGTATGTCCTTTTGTTTTCGCGGACAGCGTCTCAAATACGAAGGAAAATGAACATAGACATGTAAATGAGATGGTCCTTAAAGTTGGAAGATGTTTTGTCCGACAAAGACTATTCAATATGGCTTATTCAGTCACCTCGGAGAAAAAAAGAAAATCAACACTTAGATCGACTCGTCGCAGAATTATCTTTCTTCTTCACTAATAACCTTCTTTTAAGAAAATCTGTCAAGAGTGGGGGGTTGCCAGCTACTCTCATTTCTCAATAAAATGGATATTTCTAAGCTCACGGTCTATCACCAATCACTATGGAACAACTCATGGTATAGTTCATATTCAATCCGTAGTTGTTTCGATCTGTGAAGGTCACACAGACATTCGCTAATTTCCTGAGTCGCATTATACATGATATCGAATATCTGCTACCTGAGTCTCATTATTATATGCTCGCCAAATAACATACACTCCTCTCTGTTTGGAATGAAATGTCAAATTGTTCCAGTGAGAAAAAAATGCCACAATATATATATACATACAGATAATACATTGCGTTGATACTGTATCATCTCGCAAATACATCGAAATTTCATTTATCATATGTTTATATGGCTAAACAATAACACAATGCATCCAACTATCAAAGAAACTACTACGTAGTCAAAGATTCAATTTTATTTTGCATTGCTCTACTATAAGATAGATTTACATTAAACGTGACAGCAGACGGTAAAAAAAAGAAACTAAATCCTTTATTTTTTGTCTTTTGACGTATCCAGCATTAAAAAAAAAGTGAAAGACATCGTTCCTTTTCTTTGGAATACCGCAGAAAAGACGTACTATGATAAAAAGGAAAGTCTCGGCATCACTTTTTTAAAAGGGCCCAGCTACTGAATACCGCCCAGCTACTATTGGTCAATTGAAAGCGAAGTATGTCCTGCTTTTTTTCGCGGACAGCGTCTCAAATGCGACGGAAAATAAACATAGACATGTAAATGAGATGGACCTTAAAGTTGGAAGATGTTTTGTCCGACAAAGACCCTTTTTACGAAATGGAAGCCGATTTAGACGGTGCATTTTATTGAAGATGAGAAGTGTCTCCTTTCTGCAGTGGAATAAAAGATTTAAAAGCGCTTTTGAGTTGTTTACGGGGACAGCTTGCCTACTTATGCAAATTTTTCTCCCTACCCCCGCATGGTTTTCAACTCAAATCGTCTGTTATCAGTATATATTTCTCATTGAATCGAATGGGGTTGAGATGCTTGGAATGCTGAGATAATATTTTTCGTGGAATGGCAATTTTTCTTCTTTCAAATCGTTGAGGTTGGAAATTTCAGATTGTTGATGGATTATAGTGGTAAGATGATTTGTAATAATGACATATATGGCAATAAATTGTTTTAAAATGTTAATACATTGACTAAAGATTGTGAATAACCCCTTTAATTTATACTTCTCATGAGAATCATAATTTTTTTTAGTTTTTGGTACATCATAAACAGATTTAAAGCTGTTAAGAAACATAACGATTTCAAAAATAATTTTATGTAAGAAATCAATTTATAAAATAATTCACAAAAAATAATAATAAAATTTTAATGATTAACACAAATATAGTCACCAAAAAGAGTCCTGATCATGTATTTTGTGCTATATCAATCATTAAAATGATTTTTATACAAAATGATTTTAATAATTGGCATAGTTTAAACAAACCTTAATTTTATACATAAAAAGAAAAGCATTAAAATCTCACTCTAATTTATAAAATTGTTTCATCAGTGTATTGTTATATTAATTGTTATTAGTTGTTGTTGTTATTAGTTAAATTGTTATATTAATTGTTGTTATCAGTTATTTTGTTATATTAATTGTTATTAATTGCTGTTGTTATCAGTTAATTTGTTATATAATTGTTGTTGTTATCAACTATTTTGTTATATTAATTGTTATTAATTGCTGTTGTTATCAGTTAATTTGTTATATAATTGTTGTTGTTATCAATTTTGTTATATTAATTACTGTTAATATCAGCTATTTTGTTTTATTAATTGTTATATCCAGTATTTTTTTTTTCTGAAAGGAGAGTTATAATATAACTCTTTTCCGTTTATGTTAATATTGTAAAACAAAATATTATCAAATATTACAGTTAAAAATAAGCACAATAAAACATATATAAATACAGTATAGAATAGTTACTGTACTTGCAGCATTGCCAGTACTATTGTTGTGTTGTTGTTGTATGTATTGTGGATTCCATTTTCATATTGTTTTTTTATGGAACAATAAACCACGATAATTGCACAATCTTTTCTGACCTTTTCCTTGAAGCTTATTCAATTGCAGTACATACGGCAACAAACTGTTTTGAAATATTAAGATAATGATACTAATATATATTAGAGTGTAACTACTTTATTAGAGCACATTACTATACATTAACACAACACATTTGACTGCATATAACTAACAGTGATTTGAAAAATTAGGAATTTTTTACTTCATATGTATACTTAGTTAAATGCGTTTTTGCAAACCAATTAAAAAGTTAAAAAATGTATTTGATGGCATTTATATTTGATGGCAGTTTATTCTTTCATGTTTCTCTTCTTAACTATTCTTATATTCGCATTACCTTAAACCTTGCTATAATGTTGCTGCTCTTAAAAAAAAATGCATTAAGGCATATAACCTAGACTAAACATGATTAATTATGAATGAAGATACGCAATATGGTTTTGGAATGCTATATTTTACGTGGACATGTCTACCTTTAACATTTATAATTTACCTTAAACAGGAATTTTTATTTTCCTTGTTACTTATTATTATTGTTATTTATGTGACATTATAGAGATAATGCTAGCCAAGCTTAAATTAAAAGTTGAAAATGCCAAAAGTTCACAAAATCCGGATGATTTATATTGTTATTTAGCCTTATGTATGTTTATTTTTCATCACATTAGATTTAATGAATATCATATCAGATATAATATAAGATCATATTAAATTTTTATTTTAATTAGTACTTATTATTATTGTTACTTATGTGACATTATAGAGATAATGCTGGCCAAGCTTACATTAAAAATTAGAAATGCCAAAAGTTCACAAAATCCAAATGATTTATATTAACATTTAACAGTAACTGTACGTTCGTTTTTTATCCCATCAGATTTAATGGATAATATTAGCACATCATATTGAATCTTAATTTTCATTGTTACTTTTTATTATGTAACATTATAGAGATAATGCTGGCCAAGCTTACATTAAAAATTGGAAGTGCCAAAAGTTCACAAATTCCTGGTGATTTATATTAACATTTAAAAATAACTGTTTGTTATTAACATTTAATAATAACTTATAATAACTGTATCCTATCAGATTCAATGAATAATACTATTAGATCATATTAAATTTTTATTTTCATTGCTACTTATTATTATTGTTACTTATGTGACATTATAGAGATAATACTGGCAAGCATACCTTAAAAATTAGAAATGCCAAAAGTTCACAAAATCCAGATGATTTATATCATTTAACAATAACTGTATGTTTATTTTTCATCCTATTATATTTAATGAATAATATTAACAGATCATATTTATAATAATTTTTTTCCACAATTGTCGTGAACTTATAAAGATATTATAATTTTATTAAATCTAAGATAAATTACTATTTTGAAGAATGCTTTTGCTGAAAAATATTTAAGACAATGAATACATTAGATAACTTTTAATAACAACGTTTTATTTTTTTAAATTTTATATTTACTACAAATTCCATGTGATAAATTATTGAATACTCTTAGGCACATTTTAAAAGTCTTACTTTAGAATTTTTGTTTACACAATTAGATTTATTTATTTCTTGTTGCTACGAGTCTGAAACTTAATAAATCCTGTAACTCTCCCACTACCATTTTTTATTAAATTTCTACTGGCGCAAATAAAGATTACGTTTTTAATGTAAAGTAATTTAATTTAATACTTTAGCAGAATTCATTCAAGTGAAAAATATTCAACTAATAACTAAATGTGCTCATACTGTTATTGATTAAAGAAGCAGTATTATTTTTAAAATATCCTTATCTATTTCTAAGTTGTTGTTTTTATTTTGATGCCTTAAATAATTTTATTAGATTACCTGAATGATTTATTGTGGTAATTTTCTTTTAATGTTAAGGGCAAGATTAATTTAAATGGAATTAGTTAAAATGGGTTAATATTAAAAGAAAAAAGGCCAAAAGTAAGGTTTTTGAATTACACAGAATCAACCAGTATTTATATTTCAAGGGTATGTTGCAATCCAAACGTTTTATATAATTTATTTCCAAGATACTTTTATCAGCGCAACGTTATGAAGCAATGGCGGTGTAGTTTTTACCTTATTAAACTTAAATTTGGTTTGGTTTGTCGCTCTACGGTCATTTTGTGTACACTTAGGTTAATTAAACCCTGACCTACTGTTTAAAGTGAATTCCGAACCACTTACAAACATCCATGACACCACTAGCACCCAAAACTGAACCCTATGGTAACAAAGGCCAGAGTGCTAGCTAATTGGCCATCAATCCGCTTATTAAAGTTTAGAATCTCTGTAGATAACTATACGAAAGAAATTTTAATTTTTATTATAATTGCAAACAAAAATTCTATAAATTTAAAAAATAAATATTTCCAAAACATTTTGGACCGCATGGCTAACTTTTTGTATCATAATATATTTTTAAGATGATCCAAAATATCTTCTTCCAAAGTCATAACAATATTGTCTCAATCAATATATAGATCCACTAACTTACATCAAACAAAATCAGAAAAGTCAAACCAGTTTGATGACTCTAATTTCTTCGACACTTTTTTTTCTTACCAAACTGTCTTAAGTATCCACACATCACTCCAAAAACTATCATGTTCTCGAACAAAAATAAAAACCAGAAAAAAAAAGATGTGGGTGGGCGAAAAGAGGAGGACGCAAATCAAATACATCTCAAAAAGTGTTGAACTAAACACTGCGAGAAGTCACCAAAGACCATATCTTAAAGTATCGAAAACTGTCATTCTTAATCACCTCCTGGCGCTTGCAGAAAACTCCCTTCCCCGGTGCCACTTTGGACAGGTTCTCAGTTTTCCAACCCACACCAGAAATAGAATCCCTGTCCAAAAAGTATTCCTCCTGGGAGAGCATTTCCCAAAACCATCCCTCCTCAAAACCACCCCACGCAGTTCCACCCCCGTTGGTGGAAGAAGACACTGAAAACAGTTATGAGAGGTAGTCAGCATCCTATCGATCCAGAGTCCGAGGAGTCAACTGTCCGTTCCAAACTTCCTCACCCCTCAGGGTGTTTGGCAAACAGGCAAACGACACTCCGCAAACACACATCTCTGGCTCGTTGCCAGCCCATCCCTCTGCACCACCCCATGCAGAAGATGCTACTCAATGTTTTGATGCAATTTTATCCGTCTGGTTGATATGTAGGTATGAGTAGATATCGGAGAACCCGATTCTAATCTAACTGCAAAGATCTAATCAGCACGAGAGCTGGTTTGTCTGCGAGAGACTGATATATGTGTTAAAGTAGTTTATAGATATCTGCATATAATGTATGTCCTATATGTTATAATACATATATGTTTTCATAATAGAGATAAATATTATTGAAAGGCGTATATTGTGGATTAATATTGTTATATTTTTTTGTAAATTCATATTATTCTAATTAATATTTGCTATTAAATTTTAATTAATCTATTGGAATAATATTTCAAGAAATTTTAGATTTAATTATGGTGAACAGTAAAGTTTTGAAATAAATTGAATCTGTAAATTTGATCATGGTAAAATATTCATACAAATGATGTCTATATTTTGCAAATTCAACCCACAGTTCTAAAATATCTGCATATAACGTATGTGTTCATTATAATCTATATATGAATTATATACGTTTTTGAAACAGAAAGAAGTATTATTGAAAGGCGTATAAAGTGGATTAAATTGATCTTTAATTGGTTATTCTTTTTTTGTAAATGCATTTCCTTCTAATTAATATTCGCTATTACATTATAATTAATCTATTGAAATCGTATTTCAAGTAAAATTTAGATTTAATTATGATAAGCAGTACATTTCTGAAATTAATTAATTCTGTAAATTTGATCATGGGAAAATGTTCATACAAATAATGTCGATATTTTGCACTGCAAATAACTGCTAAGATCTAATCAGCTTCGAGATCATTGACTGGTTTGTCTGCGAGAGACTACTGATATATGTGTTAATGTCGTTTCTAGATATATATGCATATAACGTATGTCCTCTAGGTTATAATCCATATATGAATTATATATGTTTTCATAAAAAAAAGAAATTACAATAATTATTGAAAGGCGTATAAAATGGATTAAATTGATCATAAATTGGCTGTTCTTTTTTTTATAAATACATGTTATTCTAATTAATATTTGCTATTAAATATTAATTTTTAATTAATTTTAAATTGTTTGTTTAGTGTTAATTAATCTATTGCAATCGTATTTCATGAAAATTTTAGATTTAATTATGGTGAATAGTAAATTTTTTAAATAAATTACTGCTGTAAATTTGAACATGGCAAAATGTCCATACAAATAATGCATAAATAAGCATAAGTATACATAAATAATTCGTCCAAATACAAACAATTACTTTATCATTTTTAAAAATTGTTAATAAATATTGATAAGTTCATATTAATTCACCAATAGGAGTAAAATAGTTTAATTTTATGTTAATTAAATTAATTAAAACGGAATGCAGTTTTCTCTTTAAAAACAAATATAAATAAATAATTCGTCCAAATACAAATAATTACTATATCATTTTTAAAAACTGTTAATAAATATTGATAAGTTCATATTAATTCACCAATAGGAGTAAAATAGATTAATTTCATGTTAATTAATTTATAACAATAGATTTTCACCTAGTTTATAATAAATAATTATATAATTAATTATATAACATTACCCTTATAAATAATTAAAGTACTATACATTTTGAAAAATTTGGAAATCAAAGATAAAAAAAAAAAAAAAAAACCTCATAGAAAAGATTTTGTTTTGGCATTTGCAAATTAGTAAATTTATCACATAGCTAAATATGCGTCACATATTTATGATAAATATTTATCTCACATTTTTATGTCATTAACCTAAAATATATTGATTTGGGAAAACCTTAAAAAAACTTCGAAAAAAATATAAATTAATTGCTTTTTTTATATTTCAGCTGAAAAATTATATGCACACATTATAATAATAGAATAAAATTTTAATCAACTTTCTTTATCTAGCTTATAACTTCTAATTTAGTACTTAAAGAATAGATTTTGTTTTGGCATTTGCAAATTAGTCAATCGATGAAATACACATAATTAACATACACCACATATTTATGATAAATATTTATCTCATATTTTTATGTCTTAAATATATTAAATTGGGAAAATAATTCTTAAAAAAATATCGAAAAAAAATTATAAATTCGTAGCTTTGATATTTTAGCTTAAAAATTATATATGCACATTATAATTATAGAATAAAATTTTAATCAATTTTTATTATCTACTTTATAACTTCTAATTTAGTACTTAAAAAAACAGATTTTGTTTTGACGTTTGCAAATTAGTCAATTGATATAATACACATAACTAAATATACACCACATATTTATGATTAATATTTATCTCACCTTTTTATGTCTTTAACTTGAAATACATTGAATTGGGAAAATCTTAAAAAGTTTTCGAAAAATAAATTATAAATTTATTTGATATTTTAGGTGAAAAATTATCTATACACATTATAATTATGGAATAAAATTTTTAATATACTTTCATTATCTAGTTTATAACTTCTAATTTAGTATTTACTTAAAAAATTTTTAAATTTATTTTCAAATAGCAATAAAATAAATCTTAAATAAGAAAAAAAAAAAATAGAAAACTTATAAAAATTTATTTTTATAACTTTTTATCTCTTCTGTCACAAAACAAAGAAATCGAAATGTATATTTAAAGGAAACAAAGAAGCGTTTTATAAAAATGTAAATAAAAATTGCAAATTGAATAAATTCGGTTGTTGCGTTTCATTTTTCATTCTTTTTACTTTATTATAGTGATGTTTCTGTCAAATATATTTTCCCTTTTGGAAAAAAAATTAACTATTACTTTTTTCAAAAATTTCCTTTACAAAACAAATAAACACTGTGATAAATTTCGGGGCATTTTTAATTCTAAAAAGAATTATTTAGAAATTGCGTTTTATAAAGTAAGCAATACAATTCCTTTGTTCCAATAATTTTTTTACAAAACAAATAAACACTGTGATAAATTTCAGGGCATTTTTAATTCTAAAAAATTATTTTAGAAATTGCGTTTATAAAAAAGCAATACAAAAACAAAAATTCATTTTTTTACATCAGATGTTATGAAAGATATAAAAGTAAAACAACTGTTCGCTTTAGATCTAATATTGTTATTTTATATCATTGTGGTTTATTTAAACAACAAATTTGGTGGTCTTTGTGTCAAAAAGTGCATAATAATATGCATAGTAAAAACATAATAGATGTTTTAAAAAAATATTATAGAAATAAATTTGATTTTGTTAAAAAAAATGGAATAAACAATGTACAGTCTTATTAGACCAGGACCTACAGTTTACAGTGGATTCCGAACAATTATAGGGTTCCATGGCATCACTTGGACTCGAACCCGAAGGCACCGAACACCACAGCGATAGTCATTAAGCCATCAGGCCCTATAAGAATCATTTTCATTCTGAATATATTTTTAAATGCTCAGGCATGAAAGATTTTAAGCTTTTTAGTTCAACAACTTGGAGATAGTTATGAATGATTATTAAATGAGTTGTGAAATTTGTATGTAAATTGCAAAGGTCTGAAACATAATCTTCAAGGAATATTGGTACCAAATTATCAGAAAACTACAGTAAATTATCAAATTGTAATATTCTTCTATTATGTTTCTGATCTAGATAATGCATTTAAATGTATCCTCAGAAAATCTGATTTGGATTTATACACTGGAGAGATTTTCTACATTAAATATGTTAGCAATGTCTCAATTATTAGAATGAAATCTAAATTCAAAAACATGTTTTAACTATTGAGAAAAGATGGGAATTTTATATTATTAAAATACATGGAAAATCAACATTAAAATGTATAAGACGGTAAATTGTTTTAACTATTAAATTGTTACTTTTTTTTCATACATCCCTTTTGTATGAGTGGACTTATTAATAGAACTTGCAATAATGGACTTGTAATAGTGGACTTGTTAGTAATGGACTCCCTTTTGTATAAAATATTATGTTAAATTAAAAACATATTTTAAATAAAATTTTAAATCCTTTTATTCATTTCAGAAGGAAAAAATAATCTAATACTCACTTATTGAAGTATCTTTATTTTAAAAATCCTTTAAATAAAAATTTCTATTTTGAATGGTAAAAAAAAAAACATCTTTTCGCTTGTCTATAACACGAATCATTATCGCTCACAATACGAAAATACATACCTGATGCAAATTTTCTAAAAGCATAATTCATAAAGAGGTTCCCAAAATATTAATACAAATTGAAAACAAAAACACTCTGAAAAATGAGGATGTGACGGAAAATATGCTACGCGACAGATTTTACATACTATGTTTTACTTAAACATCCTTCTAGAAATTTGTTTTATAATTCATCTGATTTAAAGTACTACACACATTAAATAATTCATGAATCTACACGTCAGTTTTCATAAGGGCGTCTTGTAGTATTAGTTCTTAGATGCATTGAATCCATAAATACAAACCTTTTAACATATTCCATAAATATGTTCCTATTCATTATTTATGTTCAAGATTTACATTAAGAAGATGAGATAGGGAATAAACTTTACTGCTTTTAATACCAAGCATGTTGTTGCAAAATATGTCTAGTACCATTATTATTTCAATTAAACATTCATTCTTATTGCTATTTTTTATCTCTTACATTTTGCAGATATTTAGGTCTGTTTTCTTAATATCTAAAGCAACATTGCTTCTTTTACTTAAAGAAGTAAGTATAAAATCAAAGATGGTAAATTTTAAAGTAACGAGCTATTTGAATAGTTTAAGACATAGAAAATTTGAATAATAGCAAAAAATATAAAATGAGCATATAAATGTAGCATGCTCATGTAAAATTTAAATAGTTTGAGAGCAAAAATTAATAATTAAGTGTAAACATAATTTAATATACGCTTTAATTACTTTTACAAGCAATAACGACTTGGGAGTTAAGTTATTTATATCAAATAGTTAAATTTTAAATTATAATTATTTATCTTTTTAATTAGCTTAATATTTCCCAAATATCTTGGATTAATTCAAAGATATGATAAAGTTGGGAACTTTTTGAATTAATTTTAATTTGGAATGCGATTAATTTGCTCGCTCTGTGAGCTTATGATGCATTATAGAAATACTCCAGTACCGACAGATGCATAACAGGTATCTGACTGTAGTACACTATTGCACGTACACTATTTACACGGGCGGAGATTTTCTATGTAATGGAAACTGAAAATGTTGTACTTTATTCATTTACAAAAATAAATCAATGATTCTAAAAGAAATTCCCAAATGGTTCTTACGACTTGAGCAATAAAAACATTTTTAACTATATAAAATCGTAATTTAAAATATGATGGTGGAAATATTCATATTTAGTATTTGGGAAATTCAAATAAACAAAATAACTAAATAAACTAAATAACTAAAAAAAAAAAAAAAAACTAACTCCCCATTAACGTTAACCCTTCTAATCCTTAAACATAATTATTATGTTACTATTGTGATCTATTTTAGAAAACAGATTCTACACTACATACCCAACGCTATCATTTCCTCATGGCCCCATAGACGCCTTCAATCTATTTTACATGCTAAACGGAATGCTATACGTTATAAATGGTATTGTTCTAGAGTTTCGCTTATTTTACAACGAATATTTTGTTTCATAAAGATAGAAAATTTCTTATCATGTACAAAGCATATTTGAAGGATTAAAGCTATTGTAAAGTTCCTATCAATGCAAAATATATAATTAATAATTATAACTCATTAATTTTTCACTCATTAGTCGGATATAATATTTTTTTTTAATTTTTCAAAAATCAATAGGATTGAATTATGTCTTCTTTAACATGTTTAATATCATTGAAAAAAAAACTAGAATAAATTTTCTGCTGTGTATAAAATCTATATGTATAATGTATAGAATCTACAGAAGTTTTTTTTTACTTTATTATTTTTGCATTTATTCATTAAAATAAAACTTCTTTATAAAGAAAACTAGAGTGCAAAATTGTTTGCATAAAACAACATGTAAATCTAATATTTTTAACAGATTTTGCTTGCAATATTTGTATTATTTATGCACGCATTACATTTTTTTATTGACAACACCAATGGATTTATAGAGTTATAGGAAACATGTCTACATTTTTATTCAGATATAACATGTTGCAACAACACCAAAAACACAAAAGAAAAGTACTAGACAGAAGTGTAGAAAAAAAAGCAAATGCCACTCTTAGCATATGTTAAAAAGTGACACCACATAAAAGGCGTCAAGAAAGATTGTCATAGATTTTTATTTAAATAGCAAATATAAATATTGTTCAAAAATAGATAGACCTACTATAAAAAAATCAACCTCTCACGCGATGATCATCTTACTACAGTATATACAACCAAACACTCTCTAATAAACATTACAGAACTGTTACAGTAAAAAGATTTCGACAAAGTGAAGAAAGAAAAGTTTCATAAAGATGCTCTCTTCTCCCATCACATAAATGGAAGAATGGACCTTTA
This sequence comes from Caerostris darwini, assembly GCA_021605075.1. Classification (NCBI taxonomy): domain Eukaryota; kingdom Metazoa; phylum Arthropoda; class Arachnida; order Araneae; family Araneidae; genus Caerostris; species Caerostris darwini. The sequence continues at coordinate 29,829 of BPLQ01008656.1, forward strand.
AAAAAAAAAAAAAGTAAAGAAAGGTGGGTATTAACAGCAATGAAAAAAGAAATTGTTCTTAGAAAATAAATAAGAAGCAAAATTCGTAACGTGATAGTCAGAGCGATGAATAGAAAAAGTTAGACCGTAAGCTGGCCGCTAGATCTTTTTCAAGAAAGCAGGAAAAATAACTAAAAATTCCCGATATTGGACGAGATTAAACGAAGAAAGCCGAACAATAGCCCTTGTTAACAAAAGACAAGGCGTATTATATTTAGAGGACAAATTTTGCTGGATTCTTATCTCTTTTGTTGCGCCCTGGCACACAATAGGGTGAAGGGGCTGAAAATAAGAACGGAGAATATTCTCGATTATTTGATGATGGCAACCGGTGACCCTCTTTTGGATAATGATGCAAGCATGCTTGCAAAATCCTTTACCCTAAAAATATACATCAAATTAGTGAGTGGGTTTTATAGTAGTATTTTCTGTTGATGCCAGCCGTACTTTAAAAAGGCGGGGTATAAATTTTGCCCCTAGGCTAGACTTAAGTGGGAAATATAGCCGCGAGCAGCAATGTCGCTATCTTTCGGGAGTCCCAGAATGGAGATTCCATAAAAAGAAATTGAGTCGTACAATATGCTTAACATGCTTTTCGGCAGAATTTGCGGTCGTATAAATACTTCTATCGTATGATTTTTTGTGAGCCATTTTTATGGCCTTGTTTCGATGCGTGTTAGGTAAATATATAAGCCCTATAAACCCATTTTTGTCAAAAAATAAACCTGAATTGGCTGCTATATTTGGTTTGCTGTGTTCTATTTCGTCATTTAGAAGTGTTCACAGACGTCCTATCATGTTTTCCTATCACACATCGGATAATTCTAGATGGCATAATAATTATTTACTTTCTTTATCTTTTCACAAAAAGAATTCCGATCTCATAAATCAAAAGTATATAAAGCAAAGAATACGTGTGTATGTCTTATAACTATAAGTTTAACACTTAAACATCCAATTTATATTGATCTTAAAATAAAAAAAAATTAAAACTTTTTCTAATACAGGGATCCAATAAATACTCATCTATAATGAATGAAAGCAATTACGAAGAAGAATAAATGTTAGTGAACTGAAAATAGTAAATATTCATTCGTCAAATGAAGATGTAAGAGACATCTTCATCATCTTCATCTTTCTTTGATGTTTCTTTCTAAGGGGTAGCGTCGTGAGCCCTACTCCTTACTACTTTATTATCAGTCTAATAAATTGCATTATATTAGACCGATTCAAAGTAGATTCTGATCCATTACAAGCATCCGTGATATCGCCGGGATACAATCCCGAAACCTGTGGCCCCTATCATCACATTGCTAGTCTTGCAAATGATCAGAAAACTTCAAAAGTTATAAAATTGCAATATTCTGCTACTATGATTCAGACTTAGTCAATGCATTTAAATTTACCATCAGAAAATCTAATATACTTTTCTAAGTAGATTTGTACATTGGAGAGGTTTTCTACATATAATACATATTAACAATGTCTCAATTATTTGAGTGAAATCTAAATTTAACAAGAGGTTTTAGCGATCGAGAAAAATTATATTATATATTATTAAAATACATGAAAAATCAACTTTAAAATGTATAAAGAGGGTAAATTGTTTTAACTCTTAAAATATTATACTTATTTAATTTCTCCCTTTTGTATGAATGGACTTTACAAATGTTAAATTAAAAACTTATTTTTTTAAAAAAATTGAAAATCCTTTTACTCATTTCAAAAGAAAAACTAATAATACACACCTATAGAAGTTTCTCTGTTTTAAAAATCCTTTAAGTACAAACTTCTCTTTTGACTTTTTTTTAAACCTCTTTTCGCTTATCTTACAACACGAATCATTATCGCTTACAATACGAAAATGCATACCTGATGCAAATTTTCTAAAAGCATAATTCATAAAGAGGTTCCCAAGATATTAATATAAATTGAAAACAAAAACACTCTGAGAAATGAGGATGTAACGGAAAATATGCTACGCGAGAGATTTTACATACTATGTTTTACTTAAACATCCATCTAGAAATTTGTTTTATAATTCATCTGATTTAAAGTGCTACACACATTAAATAATTCATGAATCTACACGTCAGTTTTCATAAGGGCGTCTTGTAGCATTAGTTCCTAGATGCATTAAATCCATAAAAACAAACCTTTCAACATATTCCATAAATATTTTCCTATACATACACCCCTTCCTTATTCATTATTTATGTTCAAGATTTACATTAAGAAGATGAGATAGGGAATAAACTTTACGGCTTTTAATACCAAGCATGTTGTTGCAAAATATGTCTAGTACCATTATTATTTCAATTAAACATTCATTCTTATTGCTAGTTATTATCTCTTACATTTTGCAGATAATTATGTCTGTTTCCTTAATATCTAAAGCTGCATTGCTTAAAGAAATAAGTAGAAAATCAAAGGTGATAAATTTTAAAGTGCGCGTCATTTGAATAGTTTAAAACATAGAATATTTGAATACTAACAAAAAATATAAAATGAGCCTATAAATATAACATACTGATGTGAAATTTAAATATTTTTGAGAGCATAAATTAATAATTAAGTGTAAGCATAATTTAATATGAGCTTTAATTACTTTTACAAACAATGACGACTTGGGAGTTAAGGTATTTTATATCTAATGATGAAAGTTTCAAATTATTATTATTTATCTTTTTAATTAATTTAATGTTTGCCAAATATTTCAGATTAATTTAAAATATGATGAAGTTGGGAGCTTCTTAACTTAATTTTAAGTTATGTGATTAATTTGCTCGCTCTGTGAGTTTATGATGCATTATAAAAATATTCCAATACCTACAGATGCATAACAAGTAGCTGATAATTGGACAATATATACACTATTTACATGAACGGGGATTTTGTAAGTAATGGAAACCAGCATTTTTTTTCTAACATGAAGAGTTTTGGCATTTCATTCCTAGGAGAATGTATGTTCTTTGACAAGTACATAATAGCAACCCATCACTAACATTTGACAACAGGCAAACAGTATTGTGGGCAGTTTTATTACTTGCGATTAGTGTTTTGTACTAATCAGAACAGCTTATCACACAAATCTGATAGAAGATATTCGGTATCATGTATACTGAGACTCAGGAAATTAGAGAATGTCTGTGCAAACTTCACAGGTAGAAACAACTACAGATTGAATCTACCTGTCACCAATTAATCAAAATAACTAAAACTGCTACCAAAAGTGCTTTGAGTTTATGATAGTGGTGAGTGTTTGAGTGAGAGAGAGATATACGTTCCTATTAACATCACTCAAGAGCAGCTATCAGTTCTAATCTGCTAGTAATTTGTTTTGTTTTTTATAATACAAACATAGACTTACAGTGAGAATATATTGTTTGCACATTTTTTGTTGGTGTATCTGTAACCACAATAACTAATGTAATGTTTTCTTGACCTATAATATTCATAGCATACTTGCATATCGTGTAAAAGAGAAACTGTACATGATTAATTGTTGCGTCAATTAAGAAGAAGATTAATAATTTTTAATTAATTGGATATAATATTTCAAAAATTATTATTATTGAATTTTTCCTTTTCTTTCTACATCTTTAATGTCATTAAAAAATTTGAATAAATTTTCTTATGTATACATTCTACAGACATTTTTTTCTATTTCATATTTCATTCATTTCTTATATTCCTTTTATTTTTCATTCATTCATTCATTCCTTTCATTTTTCATTCATTCATTCAATAATTTATTTCATACTTCCTTCCTTCATTCATTCATCTCATTCTTGTTTTTGTTTTCTTGTGAAAAAAAACCCCACCAAATTCTTTGTAAACAAACTAGAGTACGTGAAAACAACATGTAAAAAGTGAAAAAAATATGTAAAACTAGTCATTTTTTAAAAAAATTTTACTTGTAATAACGGTATTATTTATATATAAGTTACATTTTTTCATTGACAACATCAATTGATTTATAGAATTCTGGGACGCATGTCTACATTTTTATTCAGATATAACATGTTGTATCAACATCAAAAACACAAAAGAAAAGAACTAGATAAACATGAAGAAAAAAAAGCAAATGCCACTTTTCACATATGTTAAAAGGTGACCCCACATAAAATACATCAAGAAAGTTTGTCAAAGATTTTTACTTATATAACAAACATAAATATCGTTCAAAAAGTGATTGATTACATAAACCTACTATAAAAAAAACACCTCTCACGCGATAACCATCTTACTACAATGAATACAACCAAATACTCTGTAATAAATCTTACAGAACTATTACAGTAAAAATATTCCAACAAAGTGAAGAAAGAAAAGTTTCATAAAGATGCATTCTTTTCCCATCTCGGAAATGGAAGACTGTGCATTTTTTTTATAAAAAAAATAAAGCACGGTGTGTATTAAAAGCAATGAAAAAAAAATTGTTCTCAGAAAATAAATAACAAGCAAAAATCGTAACGTGGTAGTCAGAGCGATGAATAGAACAAGTTAGACTGCAAGCTGGCCGCAAGATCTTTCCAAGAAAGCAGGAAAAAGAAATAAAAATTCCCGATATCGGACGAGATTAAATGAAGACAGCCGAACAATAGCCCTTGTTAACAAAGGACAAGGCGTATTATATTTAGAGGACAAATTTTGCTGGATTCTTCTCTATTGTTGCACCCTGGCACACAATAGCACGAAGGGGCTGAAAATAAGAACGGAGAATTTTCTCGATTATTTGATGATGGCAACCGGTGACCCTCTTTTGGATAATGTTGAGAGCATGCTTGCAAAATCTATTATCCTAAAAATATACATCAAAATAGTGAGTGGGTTTTATGGCGAGTATTTGCTGTTGAAGCCAGCCGTACTTAAAAAAGTCGGGGTATAAATTTTGCCCCTGGGCTAGACTTAAGTGGGAAATATAGCCCCGAGCAGCAATGTCGCTGTCTTTTGGGAGTCCCAGAATGGAGATTTCATAAAAAGAAATTGCGTCGTACAATATGCTTAACATGCTTTTCGGCAGAATTTGCGGTCGTATAAATATTTCTATCTTATGATTATTTGTGTGCCATTTTTATGGCCATTTTTCGATGCGTGTTGGGTAAATATATAAGCCCTATAAACACTGAATAGATACTGAATGGAACATTGTTGTCAAAATATAAACCAAAATTGGATGCTTATTTGGTTTGTTGCGCTCTATTTCATAGCTAAAAGCGTCCAAAAATGTTCTATCAAGTTAACCTGCCACGCATTAGCATAATTCCAGATGGTATGAAAATTATTTACTATCTTTTTACTTTTCTGTACAGATAACGGAATAATTATTATGAAAAAAGAATTTCAATCTCATAGACTTTGAGTTCGTAGACTCATTCAGTCTCTATTAAGTCTATTTTACATGCTAAACTCAAGGGTAAACATTATTATAAATATTTTTGTATCAGACTATGAGTATAAGTATTGTTTCATAAAAATAGCAGAAATGCCTTAGCATATTTCAAGGAGTAATGATGTTATAAAGTTTATTTAAATGCAAAAAAGTATTACTATATATATATATATATATATATATAACTATATCTGATTAACTTTTCAGCCAATCTTTACGCCAATGAAGAAGAATATTGATGTTCCAGAAATGAATTGTATATAATTTTTCTTAAATTTTTCAAAAATTATGTGGATTGACTTTTCTTAACATGTTTATTGTCATGGAAAAAATTTGAATAAATTATTTTTATCTATAAATTCTACAAAGGGATTTTTTTCTTGATATTTTCTGTCATTCATTTCTTTCATTCATTCCTTTATTTCATTTCATTCATTTATTCATGCATTTCCTTTCATTCCTTGCATGTCATTCATTCTTTCATTTCTTCATTTTATTTCATTTATTCATGCATTTCATTTCAGACATTCCTTCCATTTTATTTATTGATTCATTCATTCTATTTCATTCATTCGCTCATTTTTTTTCTGTCAAAAAAATTTTTAGAAATAAACCAGAGTATAAAATTGCTTACATAAAACAACATGTAAATCTATTAATTCTTTTATGATTTTGCTTGTATAATGGTGTTATTTACATATACATTAAATTTTTTTATTGAAAACACCAATTGATTTAACGAATTATAGGATACATAACTACATTTTTATTCAGATTTAACATGTTGCACCAACATCAAAAGCACAAAAGAAAACTACTAGATAAAAATGTTAAAAAAAAAAAAAATGTCACTTTAAACATATGTTAAAAAGTGATACCACATAAAAAGCGTCAAGAAAATTCTCACAGATTTTTATTTAAATAGCAAACAAAAATATCGTTAGAAAAAGTGATTGATTACGTAAACCTACTATAAAGAAACTACATCTCACGCAATGACCATCTTACTACAGTATACACAACGAAATACTCTCTAATAAATCGTACAAAAGTGTTACAGTACATATACATATTTTTACCATGTAAAAATATTTCAGCTAAGTGAAAAAAGAATAGTTTCATAAAGATGCATTCTTTTCCCATCACGGAAATGGAAGAATGGGTATTTTTTTAAATAAAGCAAGGTGGGTAGTAACCGAATAAAAAAATCTTCTTAGAAAATAAATAAGAAGCAAAAGTCGTAACAGTATAGTCAGAACAATGAATAGAACAAGTTAGACCGTAAGCTGGCCGCAAGATCTTTTTCCAAGAAAGCAGGAAAAAGAACTAAAAATTCCTGATATCGGACGAGATTAAACGTAGAAAGCCGAACAATAGCCCTTGTTAACAAAGGACAAGGCGTATTATATTTAGAGGACAAATTTTGCTGGATTCTTCTCTTTTGTTGCGCCCTGGCACCCAGTAGGGCGAAGGGGCTGAAAATAAGAACGGAGAATTTTCTCGATTATTTGATGATGGCAACCGGTGACCCTCTTTGGGATAAGGATGAGAGCATGCCTGCAAAATCCATTACCCTAAAAATATACATCAAATTAGTGAGTGGGTTTTATATCGAGTATTTGCTGTTGATGCCAGCCGTACTTTAAAAAGGCGGGGTATAAATTTTGCCCCTTGGCTAGACTTAAGTGGGAAATATAGCCTCTAGCAGCAATGTCGCTATCTTTTGGGAGTCCCAGAATCGAGATTCCATAAAAAGAAATTGCGTCGTACAATATGCTTAACAAGCCTTTCGGCAGAATTGGTGGTCGTATAAATATTTCTATCCTATGATTTTTTGTGAGCTATTTTTATGGCCATGTTTAGATGCGTGTTGTGCAAATATATAAGTCCTATAAACACATTTTTGTCAAAATATTAACTACAATTGGATACTATATTTGGGTTTACTGTGCTTTATTTCATAACTAGAAGCGTCCACAAATGTCCTTTTATGTTTGCCTGTCGCGCATCAAATAATTTTCGATGGCATGATAATTAATTTTTTCGTTATCTTTTCAGTTTTGTGAAAAGATAACGATGTAGATAAAGGAATAATTATTTGAAAAAAATGAATTCCGATCTCATAGATCAAAAGCATATAAACCAAAGAATACGTGTGTATGTGTTATAACTTTACAAGTTTAACCCTCAAACAACCAATTTATATTGATCTAAAAATAAAAAAAATAAAAACTTATTTTAATACCGGGACGCAATAAATACTCATCTATAATGAATGAAAGCATGAAAGCAATTACAAAAAAAAAATGAATGTTAGTGAACTGAAAATAGTAAATATTCACTCTTCAAATAAAAGTGTAAGAGACATCTAACTCAGAGCGCAACAACCCCTTGGTGTTTTCTTTGATGTTTTCTTTCTACGGGATAGCGTCGCCCCCCTACACCTTACAGTCATATTAGATCGGTTCAAAGTAGATTCTGAATCACTCAAGCATCCATGGTTCCGCTAAAATACGATCCCGTAATCTGTGGAACCTATCATCACAGTTCTTGTCACTCGGCCATCAACTTTAGACATCTCCATTCTGAATATATTTTGAAATGGCGAAATAAGATAAAATAGTTCACGTTTTCTAGTTGAAAAGCCGGAGATATAAATAGGTATTATATGAGTCGCACAATTTTAACGTAAATTTCAAAGATTTAATACATAACGTTCAAGAAATTTTGGTTCCAAATTATCGGAAAACTTCAACAAGTTATCAAAGTGCAATATTCTGCTAGTATGATTCAGATCTAGTCAATGCATTTAAATTTATCCTCAGAAAATCTAAGTAGATTTATGCACTAGAGAGGTTTCCTACATAAAATATGTTAACAATGTCTCAATTATTAGAGTAAAATCTAAATTTAACAACAGGTTTCAACGTCTAAGAAAAATTATATTATTTATTATTAAAGAGCGTGAAAAATCGACGTTAAAATGTATAATGAAAGTAAATTGTTTTAACTCTTAAATTCTTATACTTCATTTAATTTCTCCCTTTTGCATGAATGGACTTTACAAATGTTAAATTAAAAACACGTTTTTTAATAAAATTTAAAATCCTTTTATTCGTTTCAAAAGAAAAAAATTAATACACACCTATTGAAGTATCTATACTATTCTGTACTATTTTAAAAATCCTTTGAATAAAAACTTCTCTTTGAAAAAAAAAACCTCTCTTTTCGCTTATGTCACAACACGAATCATTATTGCTTACAATACCAAAATGTATACCTGATGCAAATTTTATAAGAGCATAATTCATAAAGTAGTTCCCAAGATATTAATACAAATTGAAAACAAAAACACTCTGAAAAATGAGGATGTAACGGAGAATATGTTACGCGAGAGATTTTACGTACTATGTTTTACTTAAACATCCTTCTAGAAATTTGCTTTATAATTCATCTGATTTAAAGTGCTACAAACATTAAATAATTCATGAATCTACACGTCAGTTTTCATAAGGGCGTCTTGTAGTATTAGTTCTTAGATGCATTAAATCCATAAAAACAAACGTTTCAATATATTCCATAAATATGTTCCTATACATACACCCATGGCTTATTCATTATTTATATTCAAGATTTACATTAAGAAGATGAGATAGGGAATAAGCTTTACGGCTTTTAATACGAAGAATGTTTTTGCAGAATATGTCTAGTGCTATTATTATTTTAATTAAACATTCATTCTTATTGCTAGTTTTTATCTCTTACATTTTGCAAATATTTATGTCTAAAGCGACAGCGCTTCTTTTACTTAACGAAATAAGTAGAAAATCAAAGATGGTAAATTTTAAAGTAACGAGTCTTTTGAATAGTTTAAGACTTAGAAAGTTTGAATAATAACAAAAATATAAAATCAGAGCATTTAAATATAACATGCTCATGTAAAATTTAAATATTTTTGAGAGCATAAATTAATAATTAAGTGTAAGCTTAATGATTAATAATTAAGTGTAAGCTTAATATGAGATTTAATTACTTTTACAAGCAATAGCAACTTGGGAATTAAGGTACTTTATATCAAATAATTTGAGTTTTTAATTATTATTATTTATTTAATTTAATTAGTTTAATATTTCCCAATTATTTTATATTAAATTAAAGTTATGCCTTAGTAAGGAACTTTTTGAATTAATTTTAAGTTTAAATGCGATAGCTGATAGTAGTATACTATTTGCATGCGAATAGAGTTTCTATGTAATGACTAGAATACTAAGTATGACTTGAGCAATAAAAACATTTTTAACTACATAAAATCTTAATTTAAAATTTGATGGTGGAAATATTCTATATGAGCTTATGAGTTTATGAGCTATATGAAAATTTAATATGAGCTTTAATTACTTTTACAAGCAATAACGACTTGAGAGTTAAGGTATTTTACGTCAAATAATTAAATTTTTAAATTATTATTATTTAAATTTTAAATTAGCTAAATTTTTCCGGAATATTTTGGATTAATTTAAAAATATGCCATAGTGGGGAACTTTTTGAATTAATTTTAAGTTTAAATGTGAATAATTTGCTCACTCTGTGAGTTTATGATGAATTATAAAAATACTCCAATACCAACAGATGCATATCAGGTAGCTGATAGTAGAATGATATGTATGCTATTTTTATGCGCGGGGATTTTGTAAGTAATAGAAACAGAAATTTTCTTAATTATTTATTACAAAATGCTATAGTTTATTCATTTATAAAAATCTATCAATGATACTGAAAAAATTCCCAAATAGTTCTTACGACTTGAGCATTATAATCAGTTTTCATCATATAAAATCTAGGGGCCTGATGGCCGATTGGCTGGCTCTCGGTTCCACAGGTTTCGGGTTCGAGTCCCGGTGATGTCATGAATGTTTGTAGTGGTTCGGAATCCAATTTAAACCGTAGGTCCCGGTCTAATATGATCGTAGAGGCAGGCGTAGTATGATTGTAGGCAGTGTTATTCGCGTTCGTAGCATATCTTCAAGCTACACGTGCCCCCTGGGTAGTGCTAAATGAGTTAAAAGCGGTGCAGCCCTTGCTTATGGCATAAAGATGAAATATTTCTATATTGCCAGCTGCATTATAACAATTATATAAATCTTAATTTATGATGGTAGAAATATTCGTTTTTCGTATCTTGGAGATTCAAATCAACAAAATAACTAAAACGGCTACCAAAATACGTTGTTTTTATAATAGTCATGCATGTATAAGAGAGAGGTTCCTATTAACAGCGCTCAAGAGCAGATATCAGTTCAGATCTGGTATTACTATGTGTTTTTTTTTAATAATACAAACATAGACTTACTGAGAGAATATATTATTTACACAATTCTTGTTGGTGTATCTATAACTACAACAACTAATGGAATGAGGTTTTCTTGACCTATGATATTGATAGCATATTTGCATACCCTATACAATATAAAACAATCGCATTATCGGCACTTTTGTTGTGTTTCCCCTATTTTCAGACTACTAATATAATGTTTCATAAAAATAGTACACATTTTTTTATGATGTACCAAGCATATTTCAATGAATAGTGCTATTATAAAGTCTATTTCAATGCGAATAAAAAATAAATAGGTAAATAATAATTATATGCCATTAGTTTTTCAAAAATTAATCGGATATAGTTATATTTTTTAATATTTCAAAAATTAATCGGAATGAATTTTGCCTTTTCTTAACGTGTATAATAATTTATACACAATAAATTTTTTTGTGTATAAATTCTTCATAATTCTGATAAATTCTGTATAAAATATAAATATATAAATATAAATTTATACATTTATATTTTATATATTTTTTTATTTTTATATTTTATATAAATTAATTAATTTTAAATATAAATATAAATTATATATTTATATTTCATATTTTTTATATTAATATTCTTATAAATTCTGTATTATCGTGTATAAATTATACAGAAGTTTTTTAAACTTCATACTTTTTTCATCATTATACATTAAATAAAACCTTCAATTTTCTATCAACAAACCAGAATTGCTTACATAAAACATGTAAATCTAGTATTTTTACAAGACTTTGCTAATAATAATGGTATTATTTATATATATATTAATTTTTTTCCTTGAAAACCACAATTGATTTATAGAATTCTAGGAAGCATGTCTACATTTTTATTCAGATCTAGCATGTTGCACCAACATCAAAAACACAGAAGAAAAGAACTAGATAAAAGTGCAGAAGGAAAAGAAAATGCCATTTTTCACATATGTTAAAAAGTGACACCACATAAAAGGCGTCAAGAAATATTATCATGGTTTTTTATTTAAATAGCAAACATAAATTTCATTCAAAAAATGATTGATTACATAAACCCACTATAAAGAATACACTTTAACGCAATGACCATCTTACTACAGTATGTACAACCAAACACCCTCAATGAATCTTACAGAACAGTTACAGTAAAAGGATTTCGACAAAGTGAAGAAAGAAAAGTTTCATAAAGAAGCATTCTTTTCCCATCACAGAAATAAAACAATGGGTATTTTAAAAAAAACAAAAACAAAAAAACAATGTATTAACAGCAATGAAAAAAATTGTTCTCGGAAAATAAATAAGCAGCAAAAATCGTATCGTGATAGTCAGAGCGAGGAATAGAACAAGTTAGACCGTAAGCTGGCCGCAAGATCTTTTTCAAGAAAGCAGGAAAAAGAACTAAAAATTCCTGATATCGGACGAGATTAAACGAAGAAAGCCGAACAATAGTCCTTGTTAACAAAGGACAAGGCGTATTATATTTTAATGCACAAATTTTGCTGGATACTTCTCTTTTGTTGCGCCTGGCACACAATAGGGCAAAAGGGCTGAAAATATGAACGGAGAATTTTCTCGATAATTTGATGATGGCAACCGGTGATCCTCTTTTGGATAATGATGAGATCTTGCTTGCAGAATCCATTACACTAAAAATATACATCAAATTAGTGAGTGGGTTTTATGGCGAGTATTTTCTTTTGATGCCAGCCGTACTTTAAAAAGGCGGGGTATAAATTTTGCCCCTGGGCTAGACTTAAATGGGAAATATAGCCCCTAGCAGCAATGTCGCTATCTTTCGGGAGTCGCAGAATCGAGATTCCATCAAAAGAAATTGCGTCGTACAATATGCTTAATAAGCCTTTCGGCAGAATTTGTGGTCGTATAAATATTTCTATCCTATGAGTTTTGTGAGCCATTTTTATGGCACTGTTTCGATGCGTGTTGGGTAAATATATAAGCCCTATAAACACATTTTTGTCAAAAAAATAAACCAGAATTGGCTGCTATATTTGGTTTGCTGTGTTCTATTTTATCATTTAGAAGTGTTCACAGATGTCCTATCATGTTTGCCTATCACACATCGGATAATTCTAACCTGTGGCACCTATCCTCACAGTGCTAGTCACACGGCCATCAATTTAGACATCTACATTCTGAATATATTTTAACATAGCGAAATAACATAAAATAGTTCACGTTTTCTACTTCAACAAGCCGGAGATATAAAGAATTATTATATGAGTCGTAAAATTTGCATGTAAATTGCAAAAATTTGATACATATCTTTCAAGAAATTTTGGTTTCAAATTATCAGAAAATTTCAACAAGTTATCATATTGCAATATTCTGCTACTATGATTCAGATCTAGTCGATGCATTTAAATTTATCCTCAGAAAATCAAATATACTTTTCTAAGTAGATTTATACCCGAGAATTTTCTACATAAAACATGGTAACAACGTCTCAATTATTAGAGTCAAATCTAAATAACAAGAGGTTTTAACGACTGAGAAAAATTATATTATTTATTAACTAAATACATGAAAAATCAATGTTAAAATGTATTAAGAAAGTAAATTGCTTTAACTCTTAAGTTATCATACTTCGTTTAATTTCTCCCTTTGTATGAATGAACTTTATAAATGTTGAATTAAAAGCATATTTTTTTAATAAAATTTAAAATCCTTTTAATCATTTCAAAAGAAAAAAAAAACTAATACACACCTATTGAAGTTTCTCTATTTCAAAAATCCTTTAAGTACAAACTTCTCTTTTGATTTTTTTTTAAAACCTCTTTTAGCTTATTTCATAACACGTACCAATATCTCTTATAACATGAAATTGCATAACTGATGCAAATTTCCTAAAATCATAATTCATAAAGAAGTTCCCAAGATATTAACACAAATTGAAAACAAAAACACTCTGAAAAATGAGGATGTAACGCAAATTATGCTACGCAAGAGATTTTACATACTATGTTTTACTTAAACATCCTTCTAGAAATTTGTTTTATAATTCATCTGATTTAAAGTACTACACACATTAAATAATTCATGAATCTGCACATCAGTTTTCGTAAGGGCGTCTTGTAGTATTAGTTCTTAGATGCATTAAATCCATAAAAACAAAACATTTCAGCATATTCCATAAATATGTTCCTATACATACACCCATTCCTTATTCATTATTTAAGTTGAAGATTTACATTAAGAAGATGAGATACGGAATAAACTTTACGGCTTTTAATACCAAGCAAGTTGTTGCAAAATATGTCTATTTCAATATATATTATTTCAATTAAACATTCATTCTTATTGCTAGTTTTTATCTCTTACATTTTGCAGATATTTATGTCTGTTTTCTTAATATCTAAAGCTGCATTGCCTAAAGAAATAAGTAGAAAATCAAAGATGGTAAATTTTAAAGTGGCAAGTTATTTGAATAGTTTAAGAGATAGAAAATTTCAATAATAACAAAAAATATATAATGAGCATATAAATGAAACATGCTCATGTATAATTTAAATATTTTGTGAGCATAAATTAATAATTAAGTTTAAGCATAATTTAATATGATCTTTAATTACTTTTACAAGCAATATAACGAGTTACGATTCAACGATTTGGACGTTAAGGTATTTTATATCAAATTACTAAAGTTTTAAACTATTATTGTTTATCTTTTTAATTAGCTTAATATCTCCCAAATTGTTTCGATTAATTTAAAAATATGCACTAGTAGGGAACTTTTGAATAAATTTTAAGTTTAAATGCGATTAATTTGCTCACTCTGCGAGTTTATGATGCATTATAAAAATACTTCAATGCCAACAGATGCATAAAATGTAGCTTGTAGGGAAACAATATGTTCACTATTTGCATGGGTGGGGATTTTCTTCATATAAAAACTGAATTTTTTTTAGATTTTTTATTACAAAATGTAATCTTTTATTCATTTACGAAAATAATTCAATTATTCTAAAAAATTTCTTATGACTTGAGACTTATGACTTAAGCAATATAAACATTTTTCACTGTATAAAACCTTAATTTAAAATATGCTGGAGGAAATATTCGTACTTCGTATTGGGGAAATTCAAATAAATGAAATAACTAAAATGACTAACAAAAGTACCATTTAAAATTATTTATTAAATAATTATGATAGTGGACGCATAATCAAATAATTTCGAGTAGGCACATTATGATAGTGGTATGTGTACGTTACAATTAACAGCACTCAAGAGCAGCTAATAGTTATAATCTGCTATTAATGTTTGTTTTTTTTATAATACAAGCATATACTTACAGAGATAATATATTATTTACACATTTCTTGTTGGTGCATCTGTAACCACAATAACTAATGTAATGTTTACTCTACCTGTGATATTGATGTCATACTTACATATCTTACAGAAGAGAAAAGAATCGCTGCCAAAGTCAACAATGGGCGAAAGCCAAAGCAGAGTGGAAAAGAGCTTTGAAAGCTGTCTGGTTTTTTTTAGTCATCTAAAAAGATGACCGACCCCAAAGTGACCTCAGGATTCAGACAAAATCTGATGGTTATCAGTGATAAAATTTAAAAAGGAAATGTAATTCTTTCTTTCATTTCATTTCATTCATTCATTTCATTTAATTCATTTTAAATTCATTCATTTAATTCAATTCAATTTATTCTTTAAAAACAAACGAGAGTATAAAATTTCTTACATAAAACATCATGTAAACCTATAACTTTTTTTAAGGTATCGCTGTTAATAACAGCATTATTTAAATACACATTACATTTTTTCATTGACAACACCAATTGATTTACAGAATTATAGAATGAATGCCTACATTTTTATTCAATTGTAACATGTTGCACCAACATCAAAAACACAATAGAAAAAAACTAGATAAAAATGTAAAAAAAAGCAAATACCACTTTTAACATTTAAAATGTGACACCACATAAAAGACGTCAAGAAAGATTGTCATAGATTTTTATATAAATAGCAAACATAAATATCATTGAAAAAGTGATTGATTACATAAACATAATATTAAAAAAAACCGACTTCTCACGCGATAACTATCTTGCTACAGTATATACAAAAAAATAAACTCTAATAAATCTCACAGAACAGTTACAATAAAAAGATTTTGTTAAAGTGAAGAAAGAAAAGTTTCATAAAGATGCATTCTTTTCCCATACGGAAATGGAAGAATGGGTATTTTTTTCTTAAAAATAAAGCAAGGTGGGTATTAATAGCAATGAAAAAAAAATTGTTCTTAGAAAATAAGTAAGAAGCAAAAACCGTAGCGATGAATAGAACAAGTTAGACCGTAAGCTGGCCGCGAGATCTTTTTCCAGAAAGCAGGAAAAAGAAGTAAAAATTCCCGATATCGGGCGAGTTTAAACGAAGAAAGCCTGAACAATAGCCCTTGTTAACAAATGACAAGGCGTATTATATTTAAAGGAAAAATTTTGCTGGATTCTTCTCTTTTGTTGCTCCCTGGCACACAATAGGGTGAAGGAGGCTGAAAATAAGAACGGAGAATATTCTCGATTATTTGATGATGGCAACGGGTGAACCTCTTTTGGATAGTGATGCGAGCATGCTTGCAATATCCATTACCCTAAAAATATACATCAAATTAGTGAGTGGGTTTTATGGCGAGTATTTTCTGTTGATGCCAGCCGTACTTTAAAAAGGCGGGGTATAAATTTTGCCCCTGGGCTAGACTTAAGTGGGAAATATAGCCCCGAACCGCAATGTCGCTATCTTTCGGGAGTCCCAGAATGGAGATTCCAAAAAAAGAAATTGCGTCGTACAATATGCTTAACATGCTTTTCGGCAGAATTTGCGGTCGTATAAACATTTCTATCCTATGATTTTTTGTGAGCCATTTTTATGGCCCTGTTTCGATGCTTGTTGGGTAAGTATATAAGCCCTATGAACAAATTTTTGTCAAAAAATAAACCAGAATTGGCTGTTATATTTGGTTTGCTGTGTTCTATTTCATCACTTAGAAGTGTTCACAGATGTACTATCATGTTTGCCTATCACACATCGGATAATTCTAACCTGTGGCACCTATCATCACAGTGCTAGTCACACGGCCATCAACTTTAGACATCTACATTCTGAATATATTTTAACATAGCGAAATAACATAAAATAGTTCACGTTTTCTAGTTCAACAAGCCGGAGATATAAATAATTATTATATGAGTCGTAAAATTTGCATGTAAATAGCAAAGATTTGATACTTAACTTTCAAGAAATTTTGGTTGCAAATTATCAGAAAACTTCAATAAGTTATAAAATTGCAATATTCCGCTACTATGATTCAGACATAGTCAATGCATTTAAATTTATCCGCATAAAATCTAATATACTTTTCTAAGTAGATTTGTACATTGGAGAGGTTTTCTACATATAATACATATTAACAATGTCTCAATTATTTGAGTGAAATCTAAATTTAACAAGAGGTTTTAGCGATCGAGAAAATTATATTATATATTATTAAAATACACGAAAAATCAATTTTAAAATTTATAAAGAAGGTAAATTGTTTTAAGTCTTAAATTATTATACTTATTTAATTTCTCCCTTTGTATGAATGAACTTTACAAATCTTAAATTAAAAACTTATTTTTTTAACAAAATTTAAAATCCTTTTATTCATTTCAAAAGAAAAAAATAATACACACCTATAGAAGTTTCTCTGTTTTAAAAATCCTTTAAGAACAGACTTCTCTTTTGATTTTTTTTTAAACCTCTTTTCGCTTATCTTACAACACGAATCATTATCGCTTACAATACGAAAATGCGTACTTGATGCAAATTTTCTAAAAGCATAATTCAGAAAGAAGTTCCCAAGATATTAATACAAATTGAAAACAAAAGCACTCTGAAAAATGAGGATGTAACGGAAAATATGCTACGCGAGAGATTTTACGTACTATGTTTTAATTAAACATTCTTCTAGAAATTTGTTTTATAATTCATCTGATTTAAAGTACTACACACATTAAATAATTCATGAATCTACACGTCAGTTTTCATAAGGGCGTCTTGTAGTATTAGTTCTTAGATGCATTAAATCCATAAAAACAAACTTTTCAACATATTCCATAAATATGTTCCTATACATACACCCATTCCTTATTCATTATTTATGTTCAAGATTTACATTAAGAAGATGAGATAGGGAGTAAGCTTTACTGCTTTTAATACCAAACATGTTGTTACAAAATATGTCTAGTACCATTATTATTTCAATTAAACATTTATTCTTATTGCTAGTTTTTATATCTTATATTTTGCAGATATTTATGTCTAAAGCTGCATTGCTTCTTTTACTTAAATAAATAAGTAGATAATCAACGATCGTAAATTTTAAAGTGGCAAGTTATTTGAATAGTTTTAAGACATAGAAAATTTGAATACTAACAAAAAATATAAAATGAGCATATAAATGTAACATGCTCATGTAAAATTTATATATTTTGTGAGCATAAATTAATAATTAAGTGTAAGCATAATTTAATATGAACTTTAATTACTTGTACATACAATAACGACTTGGGAGTTAAGCTATTTATATCAAATAGTTAAATTTTAAGTTATAATTCTTAATCTTTTTAATTAGCTTAATATTTCCCAAATATCTTTTATTAATTCAAAGATATGCTAAAGTTGGGAACTTTTTGAATTAATTTTAAATTGGAATGCGATTAATTTGCTCGCTCTGTGAGTTTATGATGCATTATAGAAATACTCCAATACCGACAGATGCATAGCAGTTAGCTGACAGTAGTACACTATTGCACATACACTATATACACGGGCGGGGATTTTCTATGTAATGGAAACTGAATTTTCTTTTAATTACAAAATCTTGTATTTTATTCATTTACAAAAATAAATCAATGATTCTAAAAGAAATTCCCAAATGGTTCTTACGACTTGAGCAATAAAAACATTTTTAACTATATAAAATCGTAATTTAAAATATGATGGTGGAAATATTCATATTTCGTATTTGGGAAAATCAAATCAACAAAATAACTAAATAAACTAAATTATCTAAACAACACCCATTAACGTTGACCCTTCTAATCCTTAAACATCAATATTTTTTTACTATTGTGATCTATTTTAGAAAACAGATTCTACACTACATACCCAACGTTATCATTTCCACTTGTCCCCATAGACGCCTTCAGTCTATTTTACATGCTGAACGGAACGCTATACGTTATAATTGGTATTGTTCTAGAGTTTTCCTTATTTTACAACGAATATTTTGTTTCATAAAGATAGAAAATTTCTCATGATGTACAAAGCACATTTCAAGGATTAATGCTATTGTAAAGTTCATATCAATGCAGTAAATATATATATATATAATTAATAATTATAACTAATTAATTTTTCACTCATTAGTCGGATGTAATAATTTTATTTAATTTTTCAAAAACTAATTGGGTTGAATTTTGTCTTTCTTTAACATGTTTAATATCATTGAAAAAAAAACTAGAATAAATTTTCTTCTGTGTATAAAATATATATGTTTAATGTATAAAATCTACAGAAGTTTTTTTTTTTTTTTTACTTTAATATTTTTGCATTTATTCATTAAAAAAACTTCAATTTCTTTATAAAAAAACCAGAGTGCAAAATTGTTTGCATTAAACAAAATGTAAATCTAATATTTTTAACAGATTTTGCTTGTAATATTGGTATTATTTATGTATGCATTACATTTTTTCATTGACAACACCAATGGATTTATAGAATTATAGGAAACATGTCCACATTTTTATTCAGATATAACATGTCGCAACAACACCAAAAACAAAAAAGGAAAGTACTAGACAGAAGTGTAGAAAAAAAAGCGAATGCCACTCTTATCATATGTTAAAAAATGACACCATATACATAGCGTCAAGAAAGATTGTCATAGATTTTTATTTAAATAGCAAATATAAATATCGTTCAAAAATAGATTGATTACATAAACCTACTATAAAAAAATCAACCTCTCACGCGATGACCACCTTACTACAGTATATACAACCAAATACTCTCTAATAAATCTTACAAAACTGTTACAGTAAAAAGATTTGGACAAAGTGAAGAAAGAAAAGTTTTATAAACATGCATTGTTTTCCCATCACAGAAATCGAAGAATGGACCTTTTTTTAAAAAATAAAGTAAAGAAAGGTGGGTATTAACAGCAATGAAAAAAAAATTGTTCTTAGAAAATAAATAAGAAGCAAAATTCGTAACGTGATAGTCAGTGCGATGACTAGAACAAGTTAGACCGTGAGCTGGCCGCAAGATGTTTTTCACGAAAGCAGGAAAAAGAACTAAAAATTCCCGATATTGGACGAGATTAAACGAAGAAAGCCGAACAATAGCCCTTGTTAACAAAGGACAAGGCGTATTATATTTAGAGGACAAATTTTGCTGGATTCTTCTCTTTTGTTGCGCCCTGCCACTCAATAGGGTGAAGGGGCTCAAAATAAGAACGGAGAATTCTCAATTATTTCATGACGGCAACCGGTGACCCTCTTTGGCATAATGATGCGAGCATGCTTGCAAAATCCATTATCCTAGAAATATATACATGAATTTAGTGAGTGGGTTTGATGTCGAGTCTTTGCTGTTGAAGCCAGCCGTACTTGAAAAAGGCGGGGTATAAATTTTGCCCCTGGGCTGGTCTTAAGTAAGAAATATAGCCCTGAGAAGCAACGTCGCTTTCTTTTGGGAGTTCCAGAATAGAGATTCCATAAAAATAAATTGCGTCATACAATATGCTTAACATGCTTTTCGGCAGAATTTGCGGACGTATAAATATTTCTATAGTATTATTTTTTGTGAGCCATTTTTATAGCCATGCTTTGATGCGTGTTGGGTAAATATATAAGCCCTATAAACACATTTTTGTCGAAATATAAACCAAAATTGGATGCTATATTTGTTTTACTGTGCTCTGTTTCATGTCTGGAATTGTTAAATGTCCTATTATGTTTGCCTGTTACTCTAGATAGCATAATAATTATTTGCTTGCGTTATCTTTTCAGTTTTGTGAAAAGATAACGATGCAGAAAGCGGAATAATTATTAAAAAAAGAATTCCGCATCAAAAGCATATAAAGCAAAGAATACGTGTGCATGTGTTATAACTTTAGAAGTTTAACACTTAAACATCCAATTTATTTTGATCTTCAAATAAAAAAAATATTAAAACTTACTTTAATACCTGGACCCAATAAATACTCATCTATAATGAATGAAGGCATGAAAGCAATTACAAAAAAAATGAATGTTAGTGAACTGAAAATAGTAAATATTCTGTCGCTAAATAAAGATGTAACAGACATCTTCTTCAGTGGCGCAACAACCCCATGGTGTTTTCTTTGATGTTTTCTTTCTAATAGGTAGCGCCGCCAGCCCTACACCTTACAGTCATATGAGACCGGTTTAAAGTAGATTCTGAACCACTATATGCATCCATGGTATCGCCAGGATATGATATCGGAACCTGTGGCACATATCCTCACAGTGCTAGTCACACAACCATCAACTTCAGACATCTACATTTTGAATACATTTTAAAATGGCGAAATATCATAAAATAGTTCACGTTTTGTAGTTCAACAAGCCGGAGATATAAATATGTATTATATGAGTAGCAAAATTTGCATGTAAATTGCAAATATTTGATACATAACTTTCAAAAAATTTCGGTTGCAAATTATCAAAAAGCTTCAATAAGTTATAAAATTGCAATATTTTGTTATTATGATTCAGATCTAGTCAATGCATTTAAATTTATCCGCAGAAAATGTAATATACTTTTAAGTAGATTTATACCCTAGAGCGGTTTTCTACATAAAATATGTTAACAATGTCTCAATTATTAGAGTGAAATCTAAATTTAACAACATTTTTTAACGTCTGAGAAAAGTTATATTATTTATTATTAAAATACATGAAAAATCAACGTTACAATTTATAAAGAAAGTAAATTGTTTTAACTCTTAAATTATTATACTTAATTTAATTTCTCCCTTTTGCATGAATGGACTTTACAAATGTTAAATTAAAAACATATTTTTTAATAAAATTTAAAATCCTTTTATTGATTTCAAAAGAAAAAAAAATTAATATACTATTGAAGATTTTCTATTTTAAAAATTCTTTAAGTACAAACTTCTCTTTTGATTTTTTTTAAACCTCTTTTCGCTTATCTTACAACACGAATCATTATCGTTTAGAATACGAAAATGCATAATTGATGCGAATTTTCTAATAGCAAAATTCATAAAGAAGTTCCCAAGATATTAATACAAATTGAATACTAAAACACTCTGAAAAATGAGGATGTAACGCAAAATATGCTACGCGAGAGATTTTACATACGATGTTTTACTTAAGCATCTTTCTAGAAATTTGTTTTATAATTCATCTGATTTAAAGTACTACACACATTCAATAATTCATGAATCTACACGTCAGTTTTCATAAGGGTGTCTTGTAGCATTAGTTTCTAGATGCATTAAATCCATAAAAACAAACCTTTCAACATATTCGATAAATATGTTCCTATACATACACCCACGCCTTATTCATTATTTATGTTCAAGATTTACATTAAGAAGATGAGATAGGGAATCAACTGTACGGCTTTTAATACGAAGCATGTTGTTGCAAAATATGTCTAGTACCATTATTATTTCAATTAAACATTCATTCTTATTGCTATTTTTTATCTCTTACATTTTGCAGATATTTATGTTTGTTTTCTTAATATCTAAAGCTGCATTGCCTAAAGAAATAAGCACAAAATCAAAGATGGTAAATTTTAAAGTGACGAGTTATCTGAATAGTTTAAGACTTAGAAAATTTGAATAATAACAATAATATAAAAAAAAGCATATAAATATTACATACTCATGTAAAATTTAAATATTTTTGAGATCATAAATTAATAATTGAGCGTAAGGATAGTTTAATTTGAGCTGTAATTACTTTTACAAGCAATAACGATTTAGTAGTTATGGTATTTTATATCAAATAATTAAAGTTGTAAAATATTATTATTGATTTATTTAATTAGTTTAATATTTCCCAAATATTTTGGATTAAATTAAAGTTGTGCCTTAGTAAGGAACTTATTGAATTAATTTTAAGTTTAAATGCGATAGGTGATAGTAGAATGATATGTATACTATTTGCATGCGAGTATATTTTCTATGTAATGACTAGAATACTAAGTACGACTTGAGCAATAAAAACATTTTTAACTACATAAAATCTTAATTTAAAATTTGATGGTGGAAATATTCTATATGAGCTTATGAGTTTATGAGCTATATGAAAATTTAATATGAGCTTTAATTACTTTTATAAGCAATAACGACTTGGGCGTTAAGGTATTTTACATCAAATAATTAAATTTTAAATTATTATTATTTATATTTTTAGTTAGCTTAATATTTCCAAAATATTTTAGATTAATTTAAAGATATGCTAAAGTTGGGAACTTTTTGAATTAATTTTAATTTGAAATGCGATTAATTAGCTTGCTGTGTGAGTTTATGATGCATTACAAAAATACTCAAATACCAACAGATACATAACAGATAGATGATGTATATATACGCTATTGTAAATGTATTGATGTATATAAATATACATAATATGCACACTATTTGCTTGAGCGGGGATTCTCTGAGTAATAGAATATGAAATTTTCTTAGATTATTTCTTGCAAAATTTTATATTTTATTCATTTATAAAAATATATTAATGGCTCTAAAAAAATTCCCAAATAGTTATTACAATTGAGCAATGTGAACATTTTTAACTATATAAAATCTTAATTTAAAATTTGTTGGGGGAAATATTCATATGTCGTGTTTGGGAAATTCAAATAAGCAAAATAACCAAAACGGCTACCAAAAGCGCATTGTGTTTATGCTAGAGGTATGTGTATAAAAGAAATATATACCTTCCTATTAATAGGACTCAAGAGCAGCTATCGATTCTGATCTGGTATTAATGTGTTTTGTTTTTTATAATACACACATAGATTTACAGGAAGAATATGTTATTTACACCTTTCTTGTTTGTGTATCTGTAACCACAATAACTAATGCAATGTTTACTCGAGCTATGATATTCATATCATACTTGCATAGCGTATAAAAGAGAAAATATTTGCTGCCAAGTTCAACAACGGACGAAAGATAAAGCAGAGTGGAAGATATCTTTGAATGGTGGAGTGAATTTGACATCTAAAAAGATGACCGTAACTAAAATGACAGAGAATTCAACCAGAATCTTAAGTTTATCAATGATTAAAGTTAAAAAGAAAATAGACAAATTTATGGCATAATATCAACTCCAAAGTAACTTCTAACTAATTTGAAATCCAAATATTGTCTCAAGTAGACTTGACCAGATCGACTTCGCAACTTTGAAGCATGGAGGACTGAAATATCGTGGTCTTCTGTGCTTCCTGTTGTCAGAATAGAAGGATGAATAACTGAAAATGACTATTTGGAAAATTTAGTCAACCTGATACATCCTACAGTGCATTGTTTCCTTCACGAGTTTTCGTTTTCCAGGATGTTTATTCTAATACATTCATGCAGTTAGACCAGTCACAGCAAGGTTTGAAGACTATTAACGTACTTCCCCATTAACGTTGGCCCTTCTAATCCCTGAATCTCAATATTATTTTATCATTGTGATCTATTTTAGAGAACAGGTTCTACAATACATATCCACATTTGACATTTACCCATGGTACACCACTCCTTTAATCATTATACAGAATACTTCTTTTAAACATTATGCAGGATTCATACGTTTATCCTAGTAGCATTCAATTTATTTTACACGCTACACGGAAAGCTATATATTATTATCAGTATTTTTGTAATGTTTTCCTTATTTTCAGACTATGTGTATATTGTTTCACAAAAATAGCAGAAAATTTCCTATGATGTACCACACATACTTCAATTTGAAGCAATTCATACATTTATCCTAGACGTATTCAGACTATTTTACATGCTAAATAGACGATACACAATATTATCAGCATTTTTGTAATGTTTTCCTTATTTTCATACTACGAGAGTATAGTTTTATAAAAATAGTAAAAAATTTCTTATGATGTACCAAGCATATTACAAGGGACAGAAATATTATAAAATTCGTTTAAATGCGAAAAAATATTAAATGTATAAATAATAAATAAATCTCCTTAATTTTTTAAAAACTAATTAATGGGATTGATTTTACCTTTACTTAACATATTTAATGTCATTGAAAAACAAATTGCGTATTTTCTTCTCTACAAATTGTACAGAAGTTTTCCATTTTCTTTCACAGAAGTCCTTCATTTTTTTTTCGCAGAAAATCTTCAAATTCTTTATAAACGAACCAGAGTATAAAATTGCTTACATAAAACAACATGTAAGTCAAGTATTTTTTTAAGATTTTGCTTGTAATAATGGTATTATTTATGTATATATTACATGTTTTTCATTGCCAATATTCATTGATTTATAGATTTCCAGGAAACATGTCAAAAATTTTTTATTCAGATATAACATGGTGCACCAACATCAAAAACACAAAAGAAAAGTACTAGATAAAATTGTAAAAAAAGAGCAAATGCCACTTTTAACATATGTTAAAAAGTGACACCAGATAAAAGGCGTCAAGAAAGATTGTCATAGATTTTTATTTAAATAGCAAACATAAATATCGTTCAAAAAGTGATTGATTACATAAACCTACTATAAAAAAAAACTACAACCTCTCACGCGATGACCACCTTACTACAGTATATACAACCAAATACTCTCTAATAAATCTTAGAGAACTGTTACAGTAAAAAGATTTCGACAAAGTGAAGAAAGAAAAGTTTCATAAAGATGCATTCTTTTCCCATCACGGAAATGGAAGAATGGGTATTTTTTTTAAATAAAGCAAGGTTGGTATTAACAGCAATGATAAAAAAAAAATTGTTCTCATAAAATAAATAAGAAGCAAAAATCGTAACGTGATAGTCAAAGCGATGAATAGAACAAGTTAGACCGTAAGTTGGCAGCAAGATCTTTTTCAAGAAAGCAGGAAAAAGAACTAAAAATTCCCGATATCGGACGAGATTAAACGAAGAAAGCCGAACAATAGCCCTTGTTAACAAAGGACATGGCGTATTTTATTTAGAGGACAAATTTTGCTGGATTCTTCTCTTTTGTTGCGCCCTGGCACACAATAGGGTGAAAGGGCTGAAAATAAGATCGGAGAATTTTCTCCATTATTTGATGATGGCAACCGGTGAACCTGTTTTTTTGATAATGATGAGAGCATGTTTGCAAAATCCATTAACCTAAAAATATACATCAAATTAGTGAGTGGGTTTTATGGCGAGTATTTGCTGTTGAAGCCAGCCGTACTTTAAAAAGGCGGGGTATAAATTTCGCCCCTGGGCCAGACTTAAGTGGGAAATATAGCCCCGAGAAGCTCTAGCTTTTGGGAGTTCTAGAATGGAGATTCCACAAAAAGAAATTGCGTCGTGAAATATGCTTAACATGATTTTCGGCAGAATTTGCGGTCGTATAAATATCTCTATATTATGATTTTTTTGTGAGCCATTTTTATGGTCGTGTTTCGATGCGTGCTGGGTAAATATATAAGCCCTATAAACACATTTTTGTCAAAACATAAACCAAAATTGGATGCTATATTTAGTTTGCTGCACCCTATTTCATAACTAGATGTGTTCACAAATGTCATATCATGTTTTCCTGTCCCGCATCAAAATTTCATGTCAGTATAATAATTATATACTTTCTTTTTTTTTGAATTTTATGAAAATATAACAGAATAATTATTATGAAAAAAGAATTTCTATCTTAAAGATAACAATGGTATTATTTACATATGCATTGATTTTTTTTCATTGATTCATAGAAGATGCATGTCTACATTCTTATTCACATGTAACATGTTGCACCAACATTAAAAACACAAAAGGAAAGTACTACAAAATAAATGTTTAAAAAAAGCAAATACCACTTTTAACACATGTTAAAAAGTGACACCCCATAAAAGGCGTCAAGAAAGATTGTCATATACTTTTATTTAAATAGCAAACTTAAATACCGTTCAAAAAGTAACTGATTACATAGACCTAGTATAAAAAAAAAACCTCTCACGCGATGACCATCTTACTACAGTATATACAACCAAATACTCTCTAATAAATCTTACAGAACCGTTACAGTAAAAAGATTTGGACAAAGTGAAGAAAGAAAAGTTTCATAAAGATGCATTCTTTTCCTATCACGGAAATGGAAGAATGGGGGTTTGTTTTTAGAAAAAATAAAGCAAAGTGGGTATTAACAGAGATGAAAAAAAAATCTCTTTTATAAAATAAATAAGAAGCAAAAATCGCAACGTGATAGTCAGAGCGATGAAAAGGACAAGTTAGACCGCAAGCTGGCCGCAAGATCTTTTTCAAGAAAGCAGGAAAAAGAACTAAAAATTCCCGATATCGAAAGAGATTAAACGAAGGAAGCCCGAACAACAGCCCTTGTTAACAAAGGACAAGGCGTATTATATTTTGAGGACAAATCTTGCCGGATACTTCTCTTTTGTTGCTCCCTGGCACACAATAGGGCGAAGGGGCTGAAAATAAGAACGGGAGAATTTTCTCGATTATTTGATGACGGAAACGGTGACCCTCTTTTGGATAATGATAGTGAGTGGGTTTTATGACGGTTATTTGCTGTTGAAGCCAGTCGTACTTTAAAAATGCGGGGTATAAATTTTGCCCCTGGGCTAGACTTAAGTGGGAAATATAGCCCCCAGAAGCAATGTCGCTATCTTTTGGGAGTCCCAGAATGGAGATTCCATAAAAAGAAATTGCGTCGTTCAGTATGCTTAACATGCCTTTCGGCAGAATTTAAGGTCGTATAATATTTCTATCTTATGAGTTTTTGTCAGCCATTTTTATAGCCGTGTTTCGATGGGTGTTGAGTAAATATATAAGCCCTATAAACACATTTTTGTCAAAATATAAACCAAAATTGGTTTTTGTATTTGGTTTGGTATGGTCTATTTCATAAATAAAAGTGTTTAAAAATGTCTTATCAAGCTTGCCTGTAACACATAAGATAATTCTAGACTGCATACCAATTATTTGATTTCATTATGTTTTCAGTTTTTTGAAAAGATAACGATAAAGATAACAGCATAATTATAATGAAAAAAGAATTTTGATCTCATAGAATTTGAGTTTGTAGAGTCATTCAGTCTCTATTTTGTCTATTTTACATGCTACACGCAACGCTAAACAATATTATCGATATTTTTATAGTGTTTTCTTTATTATCAGACTACGAGTGTAAGTATTTTTCATAAAAATAGCGGAAATATGTAATCATGGGCGAAGCATATTTCAAGGAGTAGTGCTATTATAAAGTTCACTTAAATGCAAAAAAGTAATACTGTAATACTATAATACTATAATATAATATATATATATATATATATATATATATATCTATAAATATATATATGATTAATTATTCAGCCAATTTTTGAGTGAATGAAGAATATAACTGCGTCAAAAATTAATCGTATATAATTTTTTTTAAATTTTTTTCATTCATTCCTTTTTTATTTCATTTTTCATTCATTTGTTTTATTTCATTTTAATTTATTTTATTTCCTTCATTCATTTTATTTCATTCATTCATTCATTTATTTCATTAATTTATTCATACTTTTTTTTCTGTCAAAAAACTCCGTTTAAATTTTTATAAACAAACCATAGTATAAAATGGCTTGCATTAAACAACATGTAAATCCATTAATAGTTTTAAGGTTTTGCTTGTAATAATGGTTTTATTTATATAGACATTAAATTTTTTTTGTTGACAACATCAATAGATTTATAGAATTTAGGATCCATGTCGAAATTTTTATTCAGATATAACGTGTTGCAAAAACATTAAAAAACACAAAAGAAAACAACTAGATAAAAGTGTTAAAAAAAGTGAATGCCACTTTTAACATATGTTAAAAAATAACACCCCATTAAAGGCTTCACCAAATATTGTCATAGATTTTATTTAAATAGCTAACATAAATATCGTTCTAAAAATGATTGATTACATAAACCTGCTATAAAAAAAGAACCTCTCACGCGATGACCATCTTACTGCAGTATATACAACCAAACACCCTCTAATAAATCTTACAGAACGGTTGCAGTAAAAAGATTTCTACAAAGTGAAGAAAGAAAGGTTTCATAAAGATGCATTCATTTCCCACCACGTAAATGGAAGAATGGGTATTTTTTTTAAAAAAAAAGAAAGCAAGGTGGGTATTAACAGCAATAAAAAAAAAATTGTTCTTAGAAAATAAATAAGAAGAAAAAATCGTAACGTGACACTCAGAGGGATGAATAGAACAAGTTAGACCGTAAGCTGGCCGCTAGATCTTTTTCAAGAAAGCAGGAAAAAGAACTAAAAATTCCAGATATCGGACGAGATTAAACGAGGACAAGGTGCATTATATTTAGAGAACAATTTTTGCCGGATTCTTCTCTTTTGTTGCGCCCTGGCACACAATAGGGCGAAGGGGCTGAAAATAGGAATGGAGAATTTCCTCGATTATTTGATAACGGCAACTGTTGACCCTCTTTCGGATAATGATGAGAGAATGCTTAAAAATATACATCAAGTTAGTGAGTGGGTTTTATGGCAAGTATTTGCTGTTGAAGCCAGCCGTACTTTAAAAAGGCGGGGTATAAATTTTGCCCCTGGGCTAGACTTAAGTGGGAAATATGGCCCAGAGAAGCAATGTCTCTATCTTTTGGGCGTCCCAGAATGGAGATTCCATAAAAAGAAATTGCGTCGTACAATATGCTTAACATGCTTTTCGACAGAATTTGCGGTCGTATAAATGTTTCTATCGTGCGATTTTTTTTGTGAGCCATTTTTATGGCGATGTTTCGATGCGTGTTGGGTAAATATATAAGCCCTATAAACACATTTTTGCCAAAATATAAACCCAAATTGAATGCTATATTTCGGTTTTCTGTGTTCTATTTCATAACTAGAAGAGTTCACAGTTGTAATTTCATATTTGTCTGTCACTCATAAGATAATTCTAGACGATATACTTATTTATGCTCGTTATTTTTCTAACATGTTTAATGTCATTGAAAAAATTTGAATAAATTTTCTTATGCATAAATTGTAGTTTTTTTTTCGATTGATTTTATTCATTTCTTTCATTTTTTCATTCATTTTTCATATCATTTTTCATGCAGTCATTTTATTTCATTTGATGCGATTATGTCATTTCATACATTCATTCATTTATTTTATGTATTCATTTAATTTCATATTTTTATTCATTTCATTGTATATATTCATTTAAATTTTCTGCATTAATTCATTCATTTCAGTTCATTTTTTTCATCATTTTTTTTGTAAAAAAACCCCTTCAAATTCCTTATAAGCAAACCAGGGTATAAAATTGCTTACATAAAGCTACACGTAAAACTAGCATTTATTATTTTTTATTTTGCTTGTAATAATAGTATTATTTATATATTGGTTACATTTTTCATTGACAACACCAATGGATTTATAGAGTTATAGAAAACATGTCTACATTTTTATTCAGATACAACATGTTGCACCAACACCAAAACTACAAAAGAAAAGTACTAGACAGAAGTGTAGAAAAAAAAAAGTAAAATGCCACTCTCAACATGTGTTAAAAAGTGATACCACATAAAAGGAGACAAGAATGATTGTCATAAACTTTTATTTAAATAGCAAACATAAATATCGCTCAAAAAGTGATTGATTACATAAACCTACTATAAAAAAAATACATCTCACGCAATGACCACCTTACTACAGTGTATACAACCAAAAAATCTCTAATAAATCTTACAGAACTGTTACAGTAAACAGATTTCAACAAAGTGAAGAAAGAAAAGTTTCATAAACATGCATTCATTTCCCATCACGGAAATGGAAGAATGGGTATTTTTTTTTTTTAAATAAAGCAAGGTGGGTAGTAACAGCAATGAAAAAAATATTCTTCTCGTGAAATAAATAAGTAGCAAAACTCGTAACGTGATAGTCAGAGCGATGAATAGAACAAGTTAGACCGTAAGGTGGTAGCAAGATCTTTTTTCAAGCAAGCAGGAAAAATAACTAAATATTCGCGATATCGGACGAGACTAAACGAAGAAAGCCCGAACAATAGCCCTTGTTAACAAAGGACAAGGCGTATTATATTTATAGGACAAATTCTGCTGGATTCTTCTCTTTTGTTGCGCACTGGCACACAATAGGGAGAGGGGCTGAAAATAAGAACGGAGAATTTTCTCGATTATTTGATGATGGCAACCGGTGACCCTCTTTTGGATAATGATGAGAGCATGGTTGCAAAATCCATTACCCTAAAAATATACATCAAATTAGTGAGTGGGTTTTATGGCGAGTACTTGCTGTTGAAGCCTGCCGTACTTTAAAAAGGCGGGGTATAAATTTTGCCCCTGGGCTAGACTTAAGTGGGAAATATAGCCAAGAGTATCTTTTGGGAGTCCCACAATGGAGATTCCATAAAATGAAATTGCGTCGTAATATATGCTTAATATACTTTTCGGCAGAATTTGTGGTCGTATAAATATTTCTATATTTGATTTTTTGTGAGTCATTTTTATGGCCATGTTTTGATGCGTGTTGGGTAAATATATAAGCCCATAAAAACATTTTTGTGAAAATATAAACCAAAATTGGATGCCATATTTCGTTTGCTGTGCTCTATTTCATAACTAGAAGATTCACAAATGTTCTTTCATGCTTGTCTGTTACGCATCAAATAATTATAGATAGTATAATAATTATTTGCTTTCGTCTTCTTTTCAGTTTTGGGAACATATAGCGATAAAAATAACGGAATAACTTTTTTGAAAAAAGAATTGCGATCTCTTAGAATTTGCGGTCATATAATATTTCTATGACCATGTTTCGATACATGTTGGGTAAGCCCTATAAACACAATTAGTTATAAATTAAGTCAGAAGTTAAAAGTTTGAAAAAAAACTTGACTAATTTATAATCCGGTTGGATTGTAATTATGAAGCCTGAAGGACTGCAACATCATGATTTTCTGCTACACCTGTTGTCACAATAGAAGTGGAGGAGGGGGAAGGGATAACTGGAAATGACTATTTGGATATTTTAGCCATCCTGATATATCTTATAGTGCATTGTTTTTGTCAGGAGTTTTCATTTCATAGGAATGTTTACACTTCTAAGCGACGACCAGTCTAAGCGACGTTTAAAGAATTTGAAAGTAGTCGCTCATCAATGGTTGCCCTTCTATTCCCAGAATTACAATATTATATACCATTGCGATCTGTTTTAGAGGACAGATTCTACAATGCATATCCACCGTTTTCATTAACCCATGGTGTGATTGAATACTCCTTTTAAACATCATACATGATTTATACATTTATCCAAGACGTATTCAATCTATTTAACATGCTAAACGTAATTTGACACACTATTATCAGTATTTTTGTAGTGTTTACCTTATTTTCAGACTACGAATATATTGCCTCATTAAAATTGTAGAAAATTACTTATGATGTATCAGGTACCTTTCAACAAATATATTTCAAGGAATATTGATATAAAGTTCATATAAAAGCATATATATATATATACACTCATGTCCATAAATTAAGGTTAATTCAGAATCACACAGAAATTGAACTCTAAAATAAAAATTTCACCTGTAGAATTATCACACACATCTTGAAGAAGAACATGCAAATTACAGGAAAACACCAGATGGCGCGGATAGTATGTCACAATGACGAGAGTGTAAGAGAGGGGTATATAAGGAATGGTGGCAAAGAAGTAAAATTGTTCACAAGCGCTTTAAAAGCCTTTCAGTGCAATAACCTTATAGTTATGGCACAAAGGAAGCATTTGGATGATTTTTTACGTGGTAGAATTATCGGACGGCTGGAATGTGGACGTACCCAGCTGGAAGTATCCGAGGAACTTGGAATCGCTCAGAGTGTCATCTCCAGGCTTTGTCAACGATTCCAAGATGATGGTAATGTGAGTAGATGTTACAGCACAGGTCACCCCCGAGTTACAACGCCGAATGAGGACTGGTATTTAGCAGTTATTGCCAAAAGAAACAGACGGAGCACAACATCAGACCTCTCTCGTCAGCTCTCTTCGGCTACCGGTACGATAGTTTCAAGGCAGACCGTGTACAGACGCTTAGGGCACATTGGACTATATGCTCGTAGGCCTGTCAGATGTGTTCCACTTACCGCAACTCACTGTCGCCTGCGATTAACCTGGAGTAGAGAGCATGCATTGTGGACACCGCAACAGTGGTCTGGTGTGATGTTTTCCGACGAGTAAAGGTTTAGTTTGCAGTCTGATTCTCGCCGGACTTTCATATGAAGAGCGCCAGGTACCCGTTACCACCAAGAGAACACCTTTGAACGTCACCATTACGGTGGTGCAGGATGGCTCGTTTGGGGACGAATTATTCTTGGTTCCAGAACTGACCTGCATGTTCAGAGGGTAACGATGACAGGCCACATCTATCGGGATGTCTTTCTGGAACAACATGTACGTTTGTTTCGGGGCGCCATTGGTGCTGAATTTCTAATTATGGATGACAACGCCCTTCCTCACCGTGAAAACATTGTAGACGAATGCCTTCAATTGTAGGATATCATCCGTATGGATTGGCCAGCATACTCACCGGACTAGAATCCAATAGAGCATGTGTTGGATATGCTTGACCGACGAATTGCAGCCCGTCAACCCCCTCCCACCTGTCAACCGAAACTTCGGAGGGCATTGCTTGATGAGTGGTGTAATATTCCCCAAGATCAGATTGATAATTTGATACTCAACATGCCTAGGTGTTGTAAGGCCTGTATTGCATCGTACGGGAGACATACTCCATATTAACCATCATACTAACTATGTTATACTGTTTTTTGTAAATAGGTTCTTTTTTGAAATTTGCTCCAGGGTGTAAAAATCGCAATTTTTATTAATTATGTCAAACATATAGCATCCCTTTTGCTCTTTAGCTTTTGTTTAATAAATAGACTTTACAAATAAGTCAAATTTGTTTTGCTTCTGTCTCTTTCTTTGCCTGAACTTCATTATCCTTAATTTACGGACATGAGTGTACATACATACATATATATATATATATATATATATATATATATATACATATATATACATGATTATTTTTCAAAGGTTATTTCAAAAGAATAAATTTCCTTATGTATAAATTCTACAGCGTTTTTTTTTATTTCATTATATCTCATAGCTTGACCTATTCACTGTATCTCCTAGGTAGAATAGTCCGCAAATGTTCTGTCATGTTTACCAGTCACGCATAAGGTAATTCTGGGTGCTATAATAATTGTTTATTTTCATTGTCCTTTTAGATTTGGGAAATAACGATAAATATAGCGGAATAGTTATTATGAAGAAAGATTTTCGATCTCATAGAGCAGTCAGGTATTTTTTTAAGATTTTGCTTGCTGCATTGGTATAATTTAAACATACATTAAATTTTTATATTGACATCAGCCATTGATTTGTAGAATTATATTATCAATATTTATTCAGACATAGCATGTTTCAGCAACATCAAAAACTCAAAATAAAAGAACTAGATAAGAGTGTAAAAAAAGCAAATGCCACTTTTAACGTATGTTAAAAAGTGACACCGTATAAAAGGCGCCAAAAGAGATTGTCATAGATTTTTATTTTAATAGCAAACAAAAATATCGTTCAAAAAGTGATTGATTACATAAACGAACTATAAAAAATACTACATCTCACGCGATGACCATCTTACTACAGTGTATACAACCAAATACTTTCTAATAAATCTTACAGTAAAAAGATTTTGACAAAGTGAAGAAAGAAAAGTTTCATAAAAATGCATTCTTTTCCCATCACGGAAATGGAAAAATGGGTAATTTAAAAAAATAAATAAATAAAGCAAGGTCAGTATTAACAGCAATAAAAAAAATTGTTTTTAAAAAATAAATAAGAAGCAAAAATCGTAACGTGATAGTCAGAACGATGAACAGAATAAGTTAGACCGTAAGCTGACCGCAAAATCTTTTTCAAGAAAGCAGGAAAAAGAACTAAAAATTCCCGATATCAGACGAGATTAAACGAAGAAAGCCCGAACAATGGCCCTTGTTAACAAAGGACAAGGCGTATTATATTTAGAGAACAATTTTTGCCGGATTATTCTCTTTAGTTGCGCCCTGACACACAATAGGGTGAAGGGGCTGAAAATAAGAACGGAGCATTTTCTCGATTATTTGATGATGGCAACCGGTGACCCTCTTTCGGATAATGATAAGAGCATGCTTGCAAAATCGTTTACCTTAAAAATATACATCGAATTAGTGAGTGGGTTTTATGGCGAGTATATGCTGTTGACGCCAGCCGTACTTTAAAATGGCGGGGTATAAATTTGGCCCCTGGGCAAGACTTAAGTGGGAAATAGAGCCCCGAGAAGCAATGTCGCTATCTTTTTGGAGTCCCAGAATGGAGATTCCATAAAAAGAAATTGCGTCGTACAATATGCTTAACATGCTTTTCGGAAGAATTTGCGGTCGCATAAATATTTCTATTCGTGAGCCATTTTTATGGCCATGTTTCGATGCGTATTGGGTAAATATATAAGGCCTATAAACACATTTTTTTTCAGAATATAAAAAGAAATTAGATGGTATATTTCAGTTATCGGCGCTCTATTTCATAAGTAGAAGTTTTCACAAATGTTCCATCTTGTTTGCCTGTCGCGTATTAGATAATTCTAGACGATATAATAATAATTTATTTTCGTTAATTTTTTAACATTTTTCTTTCTTAAAATGTTAATGTCAGGGAAAAAATTTGAATAAATATTCTCATGCATAAATTCAATTTTTTTTTGAAATTTTTTCCATTGATCTCTTTCATTTCTTTCATTTTTAATATAATTTTTTCATGCCTTCATTTTATTTCATTTGATACGCTTATTTCTTTTCATACATTCATTCATTTCATTTGATACGTTTATTTCTTTTCATACATTCATTCATTTTATTTTATATATTCATTTAAATTCATGCATGCATTCATTCAATTCATTTCATACATTTATTCATTTCATTTCATTTTTTTCATCACTATTATTTGTTTTGTAAAAAAAAACCTGTAAATTCTTTATAAACAAAGCAGAGTATAAAATTGATTCAATAAAACTACATGTAAAACTAGTATATATTTTTTTTATATTTTGATTGTAATAATGGTATTATTTAAATATACATTCAATTTTTTCATTTAATCACCAATTGATTTATAGAATTATAGCACGCATGTCTACATTTTTATTCAATTATAACATGTTGCACCAACATCAAAAACACAAAAGAAAATAACTAGATAAAAGCGTAAAAAAAGAGGAAATGCCACTTTTAACATATGTTAATAAGTGACACCAACTAAAAGGCGTCAAGAAAGTTTGTCATAGATTTTTATTTCAATAGCCAACATGAATATCGTTCAAAAAGTGACTGATTACAAAATCCTACTGTGAAAAAAAAACAGCCTCTCACACGACGAACATCTTACTACAATATATACAACCAAATACTCTCTAATAAATG
>BPLQ01008657.1:0-16093 GCA_021605075.1 Caerostris darwini
GGTAGTATCAGTTATTATTTTTTTAATAATTTATTTTTACGTTTTTATTAGTAGTAGTTATTTTATTAGCACTGTTATTTAGAACAGTGGTAGTATGAGAGGATTATTATTTTTTTAATAATTTATTTTGACGTTTTATTATGCAGTAGTTATTTTTAAGTTTTATTAGCACTGTTATTTAGAACAGTGGTAGTATGGATTATAATTTTTGTTTATTATTTTATTTGACGTTTTTTATTAGCAGTAGTTATTTTTAAGTTTTATTAGCACTGTTAGGCAGTGCAGTATTATTTTTGAGCAAGTTTGTATTAGCAGTAATTATTTTTAAGTTTTTTTAGCACTGTTAGAGCAGTGCTAATATTAGTTTATTTTTGAGCAGAAGTTTGTACTAGCAGTAGTTATTTTTAAGTTTTATT
Organism: Caerostris darwini; assembly: GCA_021605075.1. Classification (NCBI taxonomy): domain Eukaryota; kingdom Metazoa; phylum Arthropoda; class Arachnida; order Araneae; family Araneidae; genus Caerostris; species Caerostris darwini. The sequence goes on from BPLQ01008657.1 coordinate 417, forward strand.
AGCACTGTTATTTAGAACAGTGGTAGTATCAGTTATTTTTAATAATTTATTTTACGTTTTTATTAGCAGTAGTTATTTATTTGTTATTTAGAACAGTGGTAGTATCAGTTATTATTTTTTAAAATAATTTATTTTTTTTATTAGCAGTAGTTATTTATTTTTAACTTAGAACAGTGGCTAATATCAGTTATTATTTTTTAATAATTTATTTTGACGTTTTATTAGCAGTTATTTTATTAGCAATAGTTATTTATTAGCACTGTTATTTAGAACAGTGGTAGTATCAGTTATAATTTTTGTTTATTAATTTATTTTGACGTTTTTTTATTAGCAGTAGTTATTTTTAGTTTTTTTTTTGCTAATAATTTATTTTAGCAGCAGTTTTTACTAGCAGTAGTTATTTTTAAGTTTTTTTATTATCACTCTTAGAGCAGTAGCTAATATTAGTTTTATTTTTTTAGCAAGTTAGTTATTTATTAGCACTGTTATTTAGAACAGTGGTAGTATCAGTTATTATTTTTTTAATAATTTATTTTGACGTTTTTATTAGCAATAGTTATTTATTAGCAATAGTTATTTATTAGCACTGTTATTTAGAACAGTGGTAGTATCAGTTATTATTTTTTTTTAATAATTTATTTTGACGTTTTTATTAGCAGTGTTAGAGCAGTGCTAATAATAGTTATTATTTTTTTGTAATTGATTTTTACGTTTTTATTAGCAGTAGTTATTTTAAGTTTTTATGAGCACTGTTATTTAGAACAGTGGTAGTATCAGTTATTATTTTTGTTTAATAATTTATTTTGACGTTTTTATTAGCAGTAGTTATTTTTAAGTTTTTATTAGCACTGTTAGAGCAGTGCTAATAATAAGTTTGTTATTTTTTTAGTTTTATTAGCACTGTTTTTACAGTGGTAAGTATAATTTTTTTTTAATAAATTACGTTTTTTTATGTTTTTATTTTTAGCACTGTTATTTAGAACAGTGGTAGTATCCAGTTATTATTTTTTTTAATAATTTATTTTGACGTTTTTATTAGCAGTAGTTATTTTTAGCACTTTTATTTAGAACAGAGCAGTTAGTATCAGTTAGTTTTTTTGTTTATTAATTTATTTTGACGTTTTTATTAGCAGTAGTTATTTTTAAGTTTTTATTAGCACTGTTAGAGCAGTGCAGTTATTATTTTTTTGAGCAGTAGTTTGTATTAGCAGTAGTTATTTTTAAGTTTTTATTAGCACTGTTAGAGCAGTGCTGTATCAGTTATTATTTTTTTTTTATTTATTTTGACGTTATTTTTAATTTTTATTAGCACTGTATTTAGAACAGTGGTAGTTTTTTTTAATAATTTATTTTACGTTTTTTAGTAGTTTTTATTAGCACTGTTATTTAGAACAGTGGTAGTATCAGTTTTTTTTTTTTTTTAATAATTTATTTTGACGTTTTTATTAGCAGTAGTTATTTATTAGCACTGTTATTTAGAACAGTGGTAGTATCAGTTATTATTTTTTTAATAATTTATTTTGACGTTTTTATTAGCAGTAGTTATTTATTAGCACTGTTTTATTTAGCATGTGCAGTATCAGTTATTTTTTTATTAATTTATTTTGACGTTTTTTATTACAGTAGTTTTTTATTAGCACTGTTTTAGAACAGTGGTAGTATCAGTTATTTTTTTTATTTTTTTAATAATTTATTTTGACGTTTTTATTATTTAATAGTTATTTATTAGCACTGTTATTTAGAATTTAGAACAGTGGTAGTATCAGTTATAATTTTTTGTTTATTAATTTATTTTGACGTTTTTATTAGCAGTAGTTATTTTTAAGTTTTTATTAGCACTGTTAGAGCAGTGCTAATATTAGTTATTATTTTTTTGAGCAGTAGTTTGTATTAGCAGTAGTTATTTTTAAGTTTTTATTAGCACTCTTAGAGCAGTGCTAATATTAGTTATTATTTTTGAGCAGTAGTTTGTACTAGCAGTAGTTATTTTAAGTTTTTATTAGCACTGTTATTTAGAACAGTGGTAGTATCAGTTATTATTTTTTTTTAATAATTTATTTTGACGTTTTTATTAGCAGTAGTTATTTATTAGCACTGTTATTTAGAACAGTGGTAGTATCAGTTATTATTTTTTTTTAATAATTTATTTTGACGTTTTTATTAGCAGTAGTTATTTATTAGCACTGTTATTTAGAACAAGTATCAGTTATTATTTTTTTTTTAATAATTTATTTTGACGTTTTATTAGCAGTAGTTATTTATTAGCACTGTTTTTAGAACAGTGGTAGTATTTTATTATTTTTTTTTAATAATTTATTTTGACGTTTTTTTATTAGCAGTTATTTATTAGCACTTTTTTAGAACAGTGGTAGTATAGTTATTATTTTTTAAGTATTTATTTTTACGTTTTTATTTAGAACAGTGGTAGTATCAGTTATTATTTTTTTTTAATAATTTATTTTGACGTTTTTATTAGCAGTAGTTATTTTTAGACTGTTTTTAGAACAGTGGTAGTATCAGTTATTATTTTTTTAATAATTTATTTTTGACGTTTTTATTAGCAGTAGTTATTTATTAGCACTGTTATTTAGAACAGTGGTAGTATCAGTTATTATTTTTTTTAATAATTTATTTTGACGTTTTTATTAGCAGTAGTTATTTATTAGCACTGTTATTTAGAACAGTGGTAGTATTAGTTATTATTTTTTTAATAATTTATTTTGAGGTTTTTATTAGCAGAAATTTTTAGCAGTAGTTATTTTTAAGTTTTTATTAGCACTGTTATTTAGAACAGTGGTAATATTAGTTATTATTTTTTTTTAGCAGTAGTTTGACGTTTTTTTTAAGTTTTTTATTAGCACTGTTATTTAGAACAGTGGTAGTATCAGTTATTATTTTTTTTAATAATTTATTTTGACGTTTTTATTAGCAGTAGTTATTTATTAGCACTGTTATTTAGAACAGTGGTAGTATCAGTTATTATTTTTTTTAATAATTTATTTTGACGTTTTTATTAGCAGTAGTTATTTATTAGCACTGTTATTTAGAACAGTGGTAGTATCAGTTATTATTTTTTAATAATTTATTTTGACGTTTTTTTATTAGCAGTTTTTATTAGCACTGTTATTTAGAACAGTGGTAGTATCAGTTATTATTTTTTTTTTAATAATTTATTTTGACGTTTTTATTAGCAGTAGTTATTTATTAGCACTGTTATTTAGAACAGTGGTAGTATCAGTTATTTTTTTTTAATAATTTATTTTGACGTTATTTTTTTTTTTAGCAGTAGTTTTTATTAGCACTGTTATTTAGAACAGTGGTAGTATCATTATTATTTTTTTTAATAATTTATTTTGACGTTTTTTAGCAGTAGTTATTTAATAGCACTGTTATTTAGAACAGTGGTAGTATCAGTTATTATTTTTTTTTAATAATTTATTTTGACGTTTTTATTAGCAGTAGTTATTTATTAGCACTGTTATTTAGAACAGTGGTAGTATCAGTTATAATTTTTGTTTATTAATTTATTTTGACGTTTTTATTAGCAGTAGTTATTTTTAAGTTTTTATTAGCACTGTTAGAGCAGTGCTAATAATATTTATTATTTTTTTGAGCAGTAGTTTGTATTAGCAGTATTATTTTTAAGTTTTTATTAATCTTAGTTATTTTTAGTAGTTTTTTATTAGCACTGTTATTTAGAACAGTGGTAGTATCAGTTATTATTTTTTTTAATAATTTATTTTGACGTTTTTATTAGCAATAGTTATTTATTAGCACTGTTATTTAGAACAGTGGTAGTATCAGTTATTATTTTTTTTAATAATTTATTTTGACGTTTTTATTAGCAATAGTTATTTATTAGCACTGTTATTTAGCACTGTTATTTAGAACAGTGGTAGTATCAGTTATTATTTTTTTAATAATTTATTTTGACGTTTTTATTAGCAGTGTTAGAGCAGTGCTAATAATAGTTATTATTTTTTTTGTAATTGATTTTTACGTTTTTATTAGCAGTAGTTATTTTTAAGTTTTTATGAGCACTGTTATTTAGAACAGTGGTAGTATCAGTTATTATTTTTGTTTAATAATTTATTTTGACGTTTTTATTAGCAGTAGTTATTTTTAAGTTTTTATTAGCACTGTTAGAGCAGTGCTAATAATAATAATTATTTTTTTTTAGCAGTGTAGTTTTTTTAAGTTTTTATTAGCACTGTTATTTAGAACAGTAGTAGTATCACTTATTATTTTTTTAATAATTTATTTTGACGTTTTTATTAGCAGTAGTTATTTATTAGCACTGTTATTTAGAACAGTGGTAGTATCAGTTATATTTTTGTTTATTAATTTATTTTGACGTTTTTATTAGCAGTAGTTATTTTTGTTTTTTATTAGCACTGTTAGAGCAGTGCTAATATTAGTTATTATTTTTTTAGTTTGTATTAGCAGTAGTTATTTTAAGTTTTTATTAGCACTCTTAGAGCAGTGCTAATATTAGTTATTATTTTTTTAGCAGTTTGTAGTTATTTTTAAGTTTTTATTAGCACTGTTATTTAGAACAGTGGTAGTATCAGTTATTATTTTTTTTGTAATTGATTTTTACGTTTGTATTAGCAGTAGTTATTTTTAAGTTTTCATTAGCATTGTTATTAAGAGCAGTGCTAATATCAGTTACTTTTTTCTTTAGTAATTGATTTTTACGTTTGTATTAGCAGTAGTTATTTATTAGCACTGTTATTTAGAACAGTGGTAGTATCAGTTATTATTTTTTTTAATAATTGATTTTGACGTTTTTATTAGCAGTATTATTTTTAGGTTTTTATTAGCACTGTTATTTAGAACAGTTTTCGTATCAGTTATTATTTTTGTTCATTAATTTATTTTGACGTTTTTATTAGCAATAGTTATTTTAAGTTTTTATTAGCACTGTTATTTAGAACAGTGGTAGTACTAGTTATTTTTTAATAATTTATTTTGACGTTTTTATTAGCACTAATATTTAGAACAGTGGTAGTATCAGTTATTATTTTTGTTTATTAATTAGTTTTGACGTTTTTATGAGCAGTAGTTATTTGTAAGTTTCTATTAGCTCTCTTAGAGCAGTGCGAATAATAGTTATTATTTTTTTTAGTAATTTATTTTACGTTTTTATTAGCAGTAGTTATTTTTAAGTTTTTATTAGCACTGTTATTTAGAACAGTGGTAGTATGAGTTATAATTTTTGTTTATTAATTTATTTTGACGTTTTTATTAGCAGTAGTTATTTATTAGCACTGTTATTTATAACAGTGGTAGTATCAGTTATTTTTTTTTAATAACTGACGTTTTTTTAATAGCATGTTATTTTTTTAAGTTTTTATTACTGTTATTTATAACAGTACTAATAGTTATTATTTTCTTTAGTAATTGATTTTTACGTTTGTATTAGCAGTAGTTATTTTGAAGTTTTTATTAGCACTGTTATTTAGAACAGTGTTAGTATCAGTTATTATTTTTTAATAATTTATTTTTACGTTTTTATTAGCAGTAGTTATTTTTAAGTTTTCATTAGCACTGTTATTTAGAGCAGTGCTAATATTAGTTATTATTTTTTTCTATGAATTTATTTTTACGTTTTTATTAACAGTAGTTATTTTTAGGTTTTTAGTCGCAGTAGTTATTTATTAGCACTGTTATTTAGAACAGTGGTAGTATCATTTATTAATTTATTTTGACGTTTTTTTAGCAGTAGTTATTTATTAGCACTGTTATTTAGAACAGTGGTAGTATCAGTTATTATATTTTTTAATAATTTATTTTGACGTTTTTATTAGTAGTAGTTATTTATTAGCACTGTTTTTAGAACAGTTATTATCAGTTATTATTTTTTTTATTTTTTTGACGTTTTTATCGCATAGTTATTTATTAGCACTGTTATTTAGAACAGTGGTAGTATCGTTATTATTTTTTTAATAATTTATTTTTACGTTTTTTTAGCAGTATTTATTTATTAGCACTGTTATTTAGAACAGTGGTAGTATCAGTTATTATTTTTTTTAATAATTTATTTTGACGTTTTTATTAGCAGTAGTTATTTATTAGCACTGTTATTTAGAACAGTGGTAGTATGAGTTATTATTTTTTTAATAATTTATTTTGACGTTTTTATTAGCAGTAGTTATTTTTTGATTTTATAGCACTGTTTAGAACAGTGGTAGTATCAGTTATTATTTTTTTTTAATAATTTATTTTGACGTTTTTATTAGCAGTAGTTATTTTTAAGTTTTTATTAGCACTGTTAGAGCAGTGCTAATAATAATAATAATTTTTTTTAGCAGTAGTTTGTATTAGCAGTAGTTATTTTAAGTTTTTATTAGCACTGTTATTTAGAACAGTGGTAGTATCACTTATTATTTTTTTTTAATAATTTATTTTGACGTTTTTATTAGCAGTAGTTATTTATTAGCACTGTTATTTAGAACAGTGGTAGTATCAGTTATTATTTTTTTTTAATAATTTATTTTGACGTTTTTATTAGCAGTAGTTTTTTATTAGCACTGTTATTAAGAACAGTGGTAGTATAAGTTATTATTTTTTTAATAATTTATTTTGACGTTTTTATTAGCAGTAGTTATTTACTAGCACTGTTATTTAGAACAGTGGTAGTATCAGTTATTATTTTTTTTAATAATTTATTTTGACGTTTTTATTAGCAGTAGTTATTTATTAGCACTGTTATTTAGAGCAGTGCTGAGATCAGCTATTATTTTTTTTAATTAATTTATTTTTACATTTTTATTAGCACTAATTATTTTTATGTTTCATTACCACTGTTATTTAGAGCAGTGGTGAGATCAGTTATTTTTTTTTTTCATTTATTTTTACGTTTTGATTAGCAGTAGGTTTTTTTATGTTTTTTTAGTCTGTTATTTAGATCTGTTCTGAGATCAGTTGTTATTATTTTGATTAATTTATTTTTCCCTTTTCATTAGCAGTAGCTATTTTGATATTTTTGTTAGGGCTGTTGTTTATAGCAGTGTTGATATCAGTTATTAATTTTTCTGACTAATTTATTGTTACGGTTTCATTAGCATTATTTTTTTTTGTTTTTATTAGTCTTTTATGTAGAGCACTGCTAAGAATTAGAAGTAGTTATTTTTAAGTTATTGTTAGCACTGTTATTTAGAGCAGTGCTAGTATCAGTTATTTTTTTACTAATTTATTTTTTCGTTTTGATTAGCAGTAGTTATTTTGAGGCTTCTATGAGCATTTCTATTTAAAGCTGTGCTGAGTTCAGTTATTATTTTTATTAATTTATTATAAAAATTTATTTATTTCATTAGCAGTTATCTTTATATTTTATATTAGCATTGTTATTTAGAGCAGTGCTGATATCAGTTTTTATTTTTTTTTGATTAATTTATTTTTACGTTTTTATTAGCAGTATTTATTTTTATGTTTCTATTAGCACTGTTATTTAGAGCAGTACTGAGATTATTTATTTTTTTATTAATTTATCTCAACGTTTTCTTTAACAGTAGTTATTTTTATGTTTTTACTAGCACTGTTTTTTATAGCAGTGCTAAGATCAGTTATTATTATTATTTTTTGATTAAATTATTTTTACGTTTTCATTAGCAGTATTTATTTTTATTTTTTTATTAGCAGTGTTATTTATAGCAGTGCTGAGATCAGCTATTATTTTTTTTAATTAATTTATTTTGACATTTTCATTAGCAGAAATTATTTTTGTGTTTTTATTAACACTGGTATTTAGAGCATTGCTGAGATCAGTTTTTATTTTTTTTACTAATTTATTTTTACATTTTGATTAGCAATAGTTATTTTGAGGCTTTTATTAGCACTGTTATTTAAAGCAGTGCTGAGTTAAGTTATTTTTTTTATTAATTTATTTTTACGTTTTTAATATCAGTAGTTATTTTGAAGAGTTTATTAGCACTGTTATTTAGAGCAGTGCTAGTATCGGTTTTTTTTTTTTTATGAATTTATTTTTACGTTTTTATTAGCAGTAGTTATTTTTAAGATTTTATTAGCACTGTTATTTAAAGCAGTGCTGAGATCAGTTATTATTTTTTTTTATTAATTTATTTTTACGTTTGTATTAGAAGTAGTTATTTGTAAGTTATTGTTAGCACTGTTATTTAGGAAGTGCTAGTATCAGTTATTATTTTTTTTAATTAATTGCTTTTTACATTTTCATTAGCAGTAAATATTTTAATGTTTTTATTAACAGTATTTAGAGCATTGCTGAGATCAGTTATTATTTTTTTTACTAATTTATTTTTACATTTTGATTAGCAGTAGTTATTTTGAGGCTTTTATTTGCAATGCTATTTAAAGCAGTGCTGAGTTCAGTTATTATTTTTATTAATTTATTTTTACGTTTTCATTAGCAGTTATCTTGATATTTTATATTAGCATTGTTATTTACAGCAGTGCTGATATCAGTTATTATTTTTTTTTATTAATTTATTTTTACGTTTTTATTAGCAGTAGTTATTTTTATGTTTCTATTAGCATTGTTCTTTACAGCAGTACTGAGATTATTTATTTTTTTATTAATTTATCTCAACGTTTTCTTCAGCAGTAATTATTTTTATGTTTTTACTGGCACTGTTTTTTAGAGCAGTGCTAAGATCATTTATTATTATTATTTTTTGATTAAATTATTTTTACGATTTCCTTAGCAGTAGTTATCTTTATATTTTTTTTAGCACTGTTATTTAGAGCAGTGCTAAGACCAGTTATTTTTTTTTTTTTTTTTTTTGATTAATTTATTTTTACGATTTCATTAGTAGTAGTTATTTTTATGTTTTTATCAGCACTGTTAGTTATATAAGTGCTGAGATGAGTTATAATTTTTTTTTATTAATTTATTTTTACGTTTTTATTAGCAGTAGTTATTTTTATGTTTCTATTAGCACTGTTCTTTAGAACAGTACTGAGATTATTTATTTTTTTATTAATTTATCTCAACGTTTTCTTTAGCAGTAGTTTTTTTTATGTTTTTACTAGAACTGATTTTTAGAGCAGTGCTAAGATCATTTATTATTATTATTTTTTGATTAAATTATTTTTACGATTTCCTTAACAGTAGTTATTTTTATATTTTTTTTAGCACTGTTATTTAGAGCAGTGCTAAGATCAGTTATTTTTTTTTAATAATTTATTTTTACTTTTTCATTAGCAGTAGTTATTTTTATATTTTTATTGGCACTGTTATTTAGAGCAGTACTGAGATCAGTTAATTTTTTTTTATTAATTGATGTTTACGTATTCATTATCAAGTAGTTATTTTTATGTTTTTATTAGCACTGTTATTTAGAGTAGTGCTGAGATCAGGTATAATTTTTTTTTATTTCTTTATTTTTTTAATTTTCATTAGCAGTAGTTATTTTTATGTTTTTATTAGCACTGTTATTTAGAGCAGTGCTCAGTTTAGTTTTTTTTATTAATTAATGATTTTTAAATTGTCAATAGCAGTAGTTATTTTTATGTTTTCATTAGCATTGTTATTTAGAGCAGTATTGAGAACATTTATTTTTTTTATTAATTTATTTTGACGTTTTCTTTAGCAGTAGTTATTTTTATGTTATTATTAGCACTGATTTTTTAGAGCTGTGCTGAGATCAGTTATTATTATTATTTTTTGATTAAATTATTTTTACGTTTTCATTCGCAGTATTTATTTTTATGTTTTTATTAGCACTGTTATTTAGAGCAGTGCTGAGATCAGCTATTATTTTTTTTTAATTAATTTATTTTTACATTTTTATTAGCAATAATTATTTTTATGTTTTTATTACCACTGTTATTTAGAGCAGTGGTGAGATCAGTTATTTTTTTTTTAAATTTATTTTTACGTTTTGATTAGCAGTAGGTTTTTTTATGTTTTTTTAGCCTGTTATTTAGATCTGTTCTGAGATCAGTTATTATTATTTTGATTAATTTATTTTTCCGTTTTCATTAGCAGTAGCTATTTTGATGTTTTTATTAGGGCTGTTGTTTATAGCAGTGATGATATCAGTTATTATTTTTCTGACTAATTTATTGTTACGGTTTCATTAGCATTTGTTTTTTTTTTTGTTTTTATTAGTCTTTGATGTAGAGCAGTGCTAAGATAAGTTATTTTTTTTTTTAAATTTTTTTTACGTTTATATTAGAATTAGTTATTTTTAAGTTATTGTTAGCACTGTTATTTAGAGCAGTGCTAGTATCAGTTATTATGTTTTTTAATTAATTGCTTTTTACATTGTCATTAGCATTAAATATTTTTATGTTTTTATTAACACTGGTATTTAGAGCATTGCTGAGATCAGTTATTATTTTTTTACTAATTTATTTTTACATTTTGATTAGCAGTAGTTATTTTGAGGCTTTTATTAGCAATGCTATTTAAAGCAGTGCTGAGTTCAGTTCTTATTTTTATTAATTTATTTTTACGTTTTCATTAGCAGTTATCTTTATATTTTATATTAGCATTGTTATTTAGAGCAATACTGATATCAGTTATTATTATTTTTTTTGATTAATTTATTTTTTCGTTTTCATTAGCAGTAGTTATTTTTATGTTTTTGTTAGCACTGTTAGTTAGAGCAGTGCTGAGATCAGTTATAATTTTTTTTTTAAATTTATTTTTAAGTTTTTATTAGCAGTAGTTATTTTTATGTTTCTATTAGCACTGTTATTTGGAGCAGTACTGAGATTATTTATTATTATTAGTTTTTGATTAAATTAATGTTACGTTTTCATTAGCAGTATTTATTTTTATGTTTTTATTAGCACTTTTATTGAGAGCAGTGTTGAGATCAGTTATTATATTTATTAATTTATTTTTACTTTTTCATTAGCAGTTGTTATCATTATGTTTCTATTAGCACTGTTATTTAGAGCAGTACTGAGATTTTTTTTGTTTTTGTTTTCATTAGCAGTAGTTAGTTTTATGTTTTTATTAGCACTGTTATTAAGTTCAGTGCTCAGTTTAGTTTTTTTTATTAATTAATTGATTTTTAAATTGTCAATAGCAGTAATTATTTTTATGTTTTTATTAGCATTGTTATTTAGAGCAGTATTGAAATCATTTATTTTTTTTATTAATTTACTTTGACGTTTTCTTTAGCAGTAGTTATTTTTATGTTTTTATTAGCACTGATTTTTTAGAGCAGTGCTGAGATCAGTTATTATTTTTTTAATAATTTATTTTTACCTTTTCATTAGCAGTAGTTATTTTTATATTTTTATTAGCACAGTTATTTAGAGCAGTGCTGAGATCAGTTATGGTTTTTTATTAATTTATTTTTACGTTTTCATTAGCAGTTGTTAATTAATATTTTTTTATTAGTACTGTTATTTAGAGCAGTGCTGGGATCAGTTAATTTTTTATTAATTTAATTTTGACATTTGTTTTTTTTTTTTATTTTTCGTTAGCAGTAGTTGTTATTTTTTTTTTTTTTTTATTTTTTTTTATTAATATTTTTGTTATTTAGACTGTAGTGCTGAGATCAGTTATTATTATTTTTTAATTAATTGCTTTTTTTTTATTAATTTATTTTTACGTTTTGATTAGAAGCTAGGTTATTATTTTTTTTACTAATTTATTTTTACATTTTGATTTCATTTGCACTGTTATTTAGAGCAGTGCTGAGATCAGTTATTTTTTTATTAATTTATTTTTACGTTTTCATTATCAGTCGTTATTTTTAAGACTTTTTATTAGCAATATTTATTTAATTTATGTTATATATATGTATATATATATATATATTTATATATTGTCCTTTTTTATATGGAATATATAAGATTATGATTGGAATATGGAAATCTGCAAAGTCGAGCACAAATTTAGCAAAGGCATCAAGATCACAATGCTGACGTATATTTAGCGTTAATTTATACATTTAAGACGTAAAAGTTTCTTGTTGATTATTTCATCACAGATAGGGCGTCGTATTCCACTAATTTATAACGTGAACTGTCCACATATAGGCGATGAAGGGAGGGACTTTTCCGAGGCGCCTTTAGGTTGAACTGCCCCTCATTTACTCTAGCACGAGAGAAAAAATAATTTAATCAAATATTTGTTGCTCTTATTTTAATTATTTCGTGACATGTTGGACTTATTCTTTGATGAAGCCGCAAAATTTCGTAATTTTTTTGTTAACGGAAACATTCGAATTACTGCCCATGTGGTAATAAAAATAGGTTTTGTCAAAAACGTATTGATCTTGTGTTATTTTAATTAATAGCTCAATATTAAAATCTGGATAAATTTTGTTTGCTGGATTCAAAAGTTATTTGATTTTTTGTAAAACCTTCACTTGATTTAAAAAAAAAAAAAAAAAAAAAATGATGGGGAAGAAAAGATTTGCTGTTGTTACTTATCCCACTTGGAAGATATCTAATCTAGACCAAGTCCACGAACCCATATGGACTCATGGTTGAAGGATAAGGAAGCAGCTTCCGTTCTGATTTAGCACCCGTAGTTAGAAGTCTGACTTCTGTTCCGTGACGCTGTTACAGTCATAGGAGACCAGGACCTACCGCTTAAAGTGGATTCCGAAGCACTACAAACGTCGATGGCACCACCGGGACTTTAATCCGAAACCTGTGATCCCGAGCGCAACAGCGCTTGCCACACGGCCATTCAGGCCCACGGGGAAGAGTGAGGTTAACAATATGTCAACTCATTTGAGCGGCCTGACGGCCGATTGGCTAACATTATGGCCCACGGGCTCCAGGTTCGAATCCTGGCGATGACATAGATGTTCGTGGTTCGTAATCCACGTTAAACTGTAGGTCCCAGTCTAATTAGCCTAAAGTGTGCACAAAATGTTCGTAAAGCGACAAACCAAACCAACTCTTTTTCATATTGCATAAATCTATCGTTCCAATCAGTTCGTTTGCTTTGCAAATTTCTGATGCTTTTGTGGTTAATTTCACAAATATTAAATTAAATATTTTTAAATTCATTAATGAAGACAAATTAAAAAATTTCAAGTTAAATTACAAATATTATTGTAGAATATTTATAAATAATAGTGTTAAACGACTTGCAAATTTAACTACATATAAACAAGTAATCTAAAAAAAAAAATTTTTAAGTCAATTCCTACTTTTTTTTTCACTATATTGCAGAAAGTCCTTTATAAATAATTTTCATTCAATTTTTTTAAACTTAATCTGGCGCCATCTATTGGTAGATAGACGCAACTTAAATCTAAAAAAAAACCTAAAATTAATTAATTAAATTTAATGAATGAATTAATATTTGAAAAACTGTTTTAACATCACGTGTCATCCACTACAAGTTCAAAAAAAAATGTATTGGAACTTGAGTGGATGAATAAAAAGCATTTTAAGAACGATTGAAAATTTGAACAAGATATATATAGGGAGAGTGTGAGCTAACAGAAGGAATTGAAAAAAAGAGACGATGATACGGAAATGACGTCACATTCTTAAATATGCACGCGTAGGCAGGCTTCCAGATTTGAGAGCGAACTGGTATCTCGAACGCACAATAAATTGGTTGTCTCAGATCTAGACAGCTTATGTTATTTTGACTTTCGTGTGTCAGGATAAGGCAAAAAGTCGCTTCATTGATTGTTTTTACCCTCTGTTTCAAATAACTTTAGCGACATTAATAAAAGGTGAGTATAACTCGGGAAATTCAGTTCGGGTGTGTATTCGGTTGGTTAATAGAACACCTAAAAAGTGTCCACCCCTAAAGATGCCAAGCGTATTGGCAAGCCAATTTTGAGAAAAAATCCCTCAAAGTTTCGAGCACAGCTTATATAATCGTAAATTTCAATTGCTCGCTAGATTAGCTAGTTACCTCTAGTTGGTAGGATTGGGTCCGATTCTGCCTTCGAGTAACTTCCTTTTAATTTTGAAATGATATGAATTTCTTCTTCTTCAATGGCGCAACAGCCCCATGATGAGGCAAGGTCGTCTGCCTTCTGGCAGATTCCGGAACACGAGATTCTTATCTTTTTACGGTGTAGAGTTGTCAGCCCAACGCTGTACAGTCATATTAAATCGGGACCTACGGTTTAAAATGGATTTCGAATCACTACAAGCGTCCATGGCATCGCCGGGACTCGAATCCAAAATTTGTGATTCCTATGAACAGAGCGCTAGTCGGCCTAAAAGTTTTAAATTCTTAAAACATTCTAAAGTGACTAGTGGCGCCCTCCAATGGTTCCTGTACAAACAGAAATTACTACTAAAGAATTCGGAAGGAAACCCCTAATTGCACCAGCTTAAATGAATTCTGAATAAATTTAATGAATACTTCACTTACCTCTTTCTCTTTCATTTTTTTTCTTTTTAACTTTATATAAAATTTAATTTTTAATTTTTTTAATTGATGCAACTAGATTTTTGTGCTAACTTTTTAAATCAGTAATGCAGATGTGGAGAGTTTCGGCCTACATTTTATTCCTCAAGTATTCCTCAACTGGCATGCCCATTTCTGTTTTCGTTAACTGCTTGTTGCAGTGTGGACGGAATATGGAAAGCCTGCGAACTTTCTTCGCCAAAAAAATCTCCGTTCCAGATAGAGTCGGTTTTTGGGCTCGCTCCAAAAGCAGTTTGCACGCACATTTTTGATTAGCCGTCATTTGTAGCGAACATTTTCTAGCTATTGTGTAATGGAGTGGAGCGAACTTTAATTGTGAATGGCGCGAAATGGAACTTAAATTTAATGAATATAATTTGAGACTAAGAATTTTTTTGAAACTTTCTTGAAAAGTTATAATTTTTTTTAACACTTTGATTTAATAGTAGTTTTATTTAAGGAATTGCACGGTTCTAAGAATTTCTTTTGCAACTAAGTTACATTTTACATAACGTTTTTTTTTGTAATGATTAATTAAATTTTAAGATTGTATTTCTTTATGCAAAGTTTACTTTTAACTCAAAGTAAACTTTGATATTTTCATCCATCCTATGTAAAAACATATTTCACTCTTACATTTCTATACGTAGTCATTCAATTTTTCTTTGAATTTTTTTGATACTTTTTTGAAAAGTTATAATTTTTTAGCACTTTAATTTAATAGTAGTTTTATTTAAGGAATTGCACGGTTCTAAAAATTTCTTTTGCAACTAAGTTACATTTTACATAACGTTTTTTTGTAATGATTAATTAAATTTTAAGATTGTATTTCTTTATGCAAAGTTTACTTTTTTAACTCAAAGTAAACTTTGATATTTTCATCCATCTTATGTAAAATATATTTCACTCTTACATTTCTATACGTAGTCATTCAATTTTTCTTTGAATTTTTTTTGATACTTTTGAAAAGTTATAATTTTTAACACTTTAATTTAATAGTAGTTTTATTTAAGGAATTGCACGGTTCTAAGAATTTCTTTTGCAACTAAGTTACATTTTACATAACGTTTTTTTTTTTGTAATGATTAATTAAATTTTAAGATTGTATTTCTTTATGCAAAAGTTTACTTTTAACTCAAAAGTAAACTTTGATATTTTCATCCATCCTATGTAAAAACATATTTCACTCTTACATTTCTATACGTAGTCATTCAATTTTTCTTTGAATTTTTTTGATACTTTTGAAAAGTTATAATTTTTAGCACTTTAATTTAATAGTAGTTTTATTTAAGAGAGATTGCACGGTTCTAAGAATTTCTTTTCTAAGCAGCAATACGTAACT